>MU837087.1:29212-71415 GCA_029603245.1 Rhizopogon salebrosus TDB-379
TGTGATTCAGCCAGCTCCTGTTCAAGCTACTATAAAGCTGGCTACTCCTTTAAGCTTTTACCGATCAGATTATAACGATGGACTTGCCTCCTGGAATCATCTACCTCGTCAGTTGCTTCCCACAGCTCCTATTGCCGCCTGCACTAGTCTATGGTACAAATCGCATTTGCGATTTCGCCTTTGCCGTATCCTTACCAGAATGGTCCCGAATACCCACATATATATTGTCTTTTCCTGTCCTTTTCACTTGCAGCGTGCTCGCAGCGAAGTATCGCGACAGGCGACAGGCTGCGTTGCGCGGTGCCGTCCTTCCGCCGATGTTCCCCAGTACATGGCCCGGTGGTCTTGACGTCCTTGCAGCGTTGGTACAAAACTTCAAGACTGGATATATGGGTGTGTCAATTAGCAGTTTCAATTTCCGCCCTTCATAGTTACGTTCGCAGGGGAGGTAGTGGATGCTCAATTCAAGACTCTCGGACATACCGTGAATATGCGAGTCCTCTTTGAAAACAGGGCAAGCACTTCTTTTACACTACGATATTTTCATCTTGATCGGTCGCGAACAGATCTTTACCGCTGAACCAGAATATACGAAAGTGAGCAGGCCTATAGGAATGCCGCCATCCCTGACATTCGTGTACATCAGGCGATTCTCGCAACGAAGTTCAAGTCATTTGCAAAAGGTCGGCAGTTTGATGCGCGAAGTATGATTCTGGATTTGATACCAATCACTATTGTAATTACCAGGACCCATGCTTTGGGACCAGGTTCACTCCCTCCTTGGCACCGGGGTGTTCAATTCTGATGGTGAGTTCGTTTCCCGCATTCAATCGTGACAGTTCGTTCAATCTTGTGTCAGGGGATGTCTGGAAGTATGTACCATCTACTTACATACACTATTCGCTAGGCTCAATCCAGCGGATGCAGATTCCACCGCTCAATGACGCGTCCGTTCTTCAGCAAAGACAGGATCAGCCATTTCGACATATTCGAGAAGCATGCGACAGATGCAATTACTCAATTCAAGACAAGACTCAGAGATGGCTACCCTGTAGACTTTCAGGTAGACGCTATGAGCACTACACTTTTTATTCTCGCTCAAGTCCCTTTAGGACATGGTCTCTCGTTTCACTCTGGACTCGGCGACGGATTTCCTCTTCGGAAAGGACGTCCGTTCTCTCTCTGCCGGCCTGGTCTATCCGCCGTCATCACCCCTTTCCAAAGACGTCGCGTTTGAGAATCACCCAGCCAACAAATTCGCGCATGCATTTAGTGGTGCTCAGATCGCTGCTGCCTACCGCGGACGTTTTGGCTCAGCATGGCGCTTGTTTGAATTTTGGACTGATCGCGTCAAGGCACACATGGATGTTTGTTACAAGTTCATCGACCCCATTCTCAAGGAAGCATTAGACAAGAAGCAGATGTTCAAGGACAATAGAATGGTCGACGAGATGGCTGAGGCAAAGGATAGGGAAGTCAAAGAGGGCGAAACACTCCTTGACCACCTGGTAAATTACACTGAGGGTACGTAGCGCAGCGTTTGCATTGGTGTTCTACCTCAGCTGACATGAATATGTTTCCCCCAGACCCTATCGTCATTAGGGACGAAATTCTGAACATCATGATTGCCGGACGTGATACAGTAGGCGCCTCTTTCGGACCTTCATTGTCTGGGTGTTAAGGCTGCCCTTTCCAGACTGCGGCTACCTTAACTTTTGTCATCTATATGCTTTCACAGCATCCTGACGTCCTCCGCCGTCTTCGTGAGGAGATCCTCAATAAAGTGGGTAGCTCGAGGAGACCTACTTACGATGACATGCGTGATATGAAATATATGAGGGCGGTTATCAACGGTGAGTCCTGTGCAAAAGCAACTTCTTTCGTCGAAGTGACAGGGAATTCCAGAAACACTTCGACTCTTCCCACCTGTGTGAGTATCGGGCATCCCTCCTGTGTGCTCCTGTTCTGATCACTGAATCCCTGTCATGTATCTAGGCCATTCAATGTCAGGTAAGGGGTGGTGTAGTTTATGCATGTTTCACTATGCTCATTGCAAGAATATATAGGACTAGCACAGAACCAATCGTCTTGCCCGGAATCAACGGGGGACAACCCATTTACGTCCCTCCAAATACAAGGTAATCATCTAGAGATAATGGCTTACTTATTCGGCTGATACCAGATTCCCTAGGACCCCTTACTCCGTATTCCTGATGCACCGACGAACGGACTTGTGGGGACCAGATGGTAAGCCCGGGTAAATTACTTTGTTTGAATAGATCATTGCTCACACATTTCATGATCAGCTCTTGAATTTGACCCAGATCGGTTCCTTGACGAACGCCTCCATAAATATCTCATACCTAATCCATTCATTTTCGTGCCCTTTAATGCAGGCCCCAGGATTTGTCTTGGACAGCAGGTCTGTTGACAGTTCTGCTCGCAGTATTCATGCTGACATCTATCGCTCTTCAGTTCGCCTACAACGAAACTTCTTTCTTCCTCGTACGCCTTCTCCAGCAGTTCTCTTCGGTCTCCTTGGCCACCGATGTTCAGACTCTCCCTCCTGCTGAGTGGGCTCAAGGTTCTGGCCGCAAGCCAATTGAAAAGGTCATCATCAAAGCTCACCTCACTATTTATGCACTTGTGAGTACATAATTTTGAAATTTTTGTGTAGCGCTCATGTTATATATAGGATGGGGTGTGGGTAAGGATGGAGGAGGCGAGCCCTATGGAGGTTGCATGAATACAGCGAACTATTGACTCGGACACGAGACCGCTAACTATGAATTCATCCGCACTTGTAACTTGCCTAGATGAAATGTACTTACTTACTGGAAAGACCGTGGGGCCGTACTATGCAGTAAAGCCTTAAAAATAGAAACCCGTTGACCTGATGTGTTACCGAGAACCATCCCAAAAACTAGTGCATGGCCCATCTGCAAGTGGGTGGTGCCGTGCCAGGATGTGCGCAGGAGAACTGTTGCATTGTCATGTTTCTCACATCAGACTCGGCGCCTATATACGTAACTATCATCTACTTATATATTACGAACTGTACTAAGTAGAAGTTTATTTAAGTTGTGAGCCCTTGCTCCGCTCCGTAATAATTTGCTAGCATGGGTATCTCTGGTGCCATCAGCAAGTCTCTGGAATATGCACAGAGCGACGGCGATCCGGAGTCAATGGACTACGACTCCCCATTGACAGAGCTGGAAGATAGCAGCGGTAGCGAATATAGTAGCGAGCCGCCGAGTGAAGACAGCGGCAGTGAATATGGTGCAGAAACGTCTAGTAAATTTTCATCATTTAGTCTATACGAAGCGCTCACAATTTGTTTTTTACTAGAGAAACCCGCGAAAAAGCGTGCCAAGGCTGTTAAAGTAGCTACCAGGACAACTGCACCAGTAGCAAGGGCGAGGGCGAAGGGCTCTGGCAAGGGGAAAAAGTCTCTTAGTCTTATCGTCACCGTGCCGCTTGACATCCTTTTTGAGGTTAGTTTATGGCATGCCTTACTCATTGTCTAACATTCTGCTCAACTAGATCTTTGGCCTCTTGGAACCGATAGACCTCTTGCATCTGTCACGGACGAACAGAGCTTTCCGCGAGGTTCTCTCCTCTAAGAATGCAACTTCAGTCTGGAAAACTGTCCGCGTCCATCGTGGCGGCGTTCCTGACTGCATGCCTGGCATGTCTGAAGTTCAGTGGGCTAACCTACTCTTTGGTGCAAGCCGATGTCATGTATGTTCAGTCTCTGATTTCATTTTCGCACTTCTTTTAACACTACTTTTAGGCGTGTGGCACGTCTGGAATCCAGCGAATCGACTTTGGCATCAGGCTTAGAGCATGTACCTCGTGCCTCAAGAAGAAGTGAGCATAATACCATATCTTCCTTTACATCTTAATGACTTGTCAAGTCTGGTCTTTGAGAGTAGCTTTTCATCCAAATTTCCCGGCTTTAATCCACTCATCATGGATTTAATACCTTTCACTAACAGTGGGTGCACTCTTGCTATGACTTGCGCATCAGTACTTGATTTTTGACTAGTTGGTGGATGGGCTCATGGTCACGCTAGTGGCAGCAAGTTTTTTTGGTCTTCTGATGTGCTGAAAATGGCAGAGCGGTTTGGTGCGTACCAGAAGGATGCGCACATGTGCAAACCAGGTGCAAAACAGGCGCTGGAGGACTTCATGGAATCATGCAGGAACTACGTTGCTTCCGTTATTAATGTAAGAGTCTCAGAAGTGGTTTACCAGGTCTAACCTTTTCGAAGCATGTTGCGGTTTGTAATACTTGGATCGACCAGGACCGCGAGCGTCGCCTTAACGATGTCGCCCAGCTTCGGAGCCAAAACGAAGAGTTGTAAGTAGCATTTAGTGTCTCATTATCTCATGACTTCTTGATTTCCCATCCCAGGATTAGAGCCAGATTAATCCAACTCGGTCACAATATCGAAGATGTGCAATGCTTATTCCGCCGTCGTGGCTTTGCCGTAGACAAGGACCTTACTGAGACACGTCAGTGTATTCACCACAGTCAAGGAGGATCTTTGTTCATACTTAATTTACAGGTTGGAAGCGTTTACTCCCAAATATTGCGCGTGAGCTTTCCGAAGTGAAGGAAGAACGCCGTTTCGAGGAGCAAAGGAAAACATCGTGTGCTCGACATAATCACCTGACGGCCATGTACTCCACATACGTGCAGCAGTTGCAAGCTACGCGATGGGCTACTATGCCTGCTTGCAAGGATTTCTTGAATTTCCCTGATGTCGCGGAATTCATCGACAGTCCGCCCTCCGGGAGACAAGAAACTGAAGCTTGCCGTACCATCATGGACAGGGTTTCTGAGCTCTGTGCAGAACATATCCACCGAAGGAAACTCGCAGTGATGCAACTACTTCCTCCCAACGATGTATCGCAAGATACGCTAGGAAGTCAAGATACTGACACCCGTGACTCACTACAATTAGCAACTTCCATTTTTCAATGCACTCGATCACGGGCTTTCCCACTGATTACATGGGACAAGGTGCAATGTCACAAGTGCGATCTTCCAGGTAGTAGCACGGTTCCATATTATGGGTGGTCAGGGTTGAAAACACTTTGCACGTTTACTATCTCTGAACATGGGGTTGCCGCTGCCCGTTCTCTGTTGAGCCTGGTCGGCCTCGATCCAGAAATGACGACTGCGAGTGCAATGGATCAACGCCAGTGTCACTTTTTCTGTTCCAGCTGTCCACCCAAGTCAGAAGGTGGAGGGTCTTACCGGATGGCCATGAACTGGCGTATGAGCGTTCGTCCCCGACATTCATATCTCTTGGAACTTTACTCAATGATTATCTGTCACCTAGGTCTTGCATTATGTCGAGCAGCGAGATACGTCGCACGCAGAGCCTCGTTGGGAACTCCTGAGTGCTACGCAACTTGAAGTTGTTCAGAGTTCGCGTGCTCCTGAATATCCCGGTGCCCATGAGAAAGTATGGTGCTGTAACAAGTGCGCTGAACATTTCCGCCCGGCTATAAAATCTACAGTAGTTGAACATTTGCGATCACGGTACATTACCTATCCTGTCCTTGTCACTTTACTGAAACCTCTTTAGGCACGGAATTACCTTCCCGAACGAAGGAATCGACTTCATCTGTACCCAGGATTTCGTCAAAAGACCGCCACCAGGAACAAAATTTTTTGTTACCCCTCCGTCCCGCAAGCCGGTAGGACCGGCGAAATGTTCTCAACCCCCCACCCAGCCGAACGGAGGAAAACAACGTACGGTGGACTATCGCTGCCGGCGCTGCGGTATTACTTCCAACCGAACTTTCATATTGGGTGGTGTTAAGCAGCATCTCAAAGACAAGTAAACAAGGATCTTTGCGTCTGGTCGTACCCTACTCATTGATTCTTCATCAGGCACAAGGTCACATCCCCACACGAGGGTGAAGATTATTGTAAAGTCAACTAATATAATCTTTACAAATCTGCATTGTATTTCGTTGCTACATAGCCCCCTTCGTATGTCCGATCTGATCCTTGATGTCTTGAACGGACACGCTGCTGTTCGCACTCCAGTACTAATATCTAACTTGATCTTTAATCTACTATGCCCCAACGACAATCCATTAAGTATCCCAGTGTATACGTAGATTACCGCTAGAGCATGGCCGCCAGCTCGATACCAGGTTGTATCTATCTCTAGGCATCACCATTCCGACGCTGGTTCCATGGTCCTGCGTCACTCAACGAGCACCCGCCTACACAGTTGCACTTGCCACCCAGATCTGCAGGAAGATCCTCAGCACAGATGGCCTCCAGCAGCTTCTCCTGATATGAACTCCCGACAATTTCTATCTTCGACACGGTCACCTCATCCAGCCAACGTTTGATCACCGACCAAACTGTGGTGAATGTCCATGGGGCATTGATGATGTAAAATTTGCCCATACATTCCGGATATCGGTCCTGACCGATCTTTGAAGCATCGTTCACGAAGTCGCTGACTTTATAGAAGGAAGATAAGGAAACACCTTTCAGATCGAGGATGGTGCAGACTGTTTCGACGGGGTGACCGACAGCTGCAGAGCATGCAGGGAGGCGTTCTGTAACACACTTCTCGTACTCGAGAATGAGACGCTGGAGTAACCGTTCCTTTGTCGTGATTTCATAGAGAGCTGGGACATTAAGCTTGCCGAGTCGTTCAATGTATACTGGTCTGCCTTCCTACAAAAGTAAAACGATGGTTGGTGACCGAGCGCGTGTAAAGGGCGCGACAAATACCTTGTCCATTTTATGGTAGTATTGAGGGTAGTATTGATCGACTTGTTCCTTCTCGGTGAAGTCGAAATTCCTACGTCCGAGAATGAGATCAGGGCGAGCTGCCACAGAAGTAAAGACAAGCGACGAACTGGACGATCTCATCGACCTTCATATCTTGCCTCCATTTCTCAGCGGCCAGTAACATTTCCTTTGCTTTCGGGACATCAAATTTACGAGCCCTCAGAAATCTGTAGGCTGGGTCAACACACGCACACTACCTATCGGACATCAATCGCGAGTCTGCGACAGAGCGCATCGATAGATTCTTTAGATACACGGAGTATGACATACCGCAGCAGCATGGGATCATCCATTCTCTCCTGGACGAAATGGCCCTCGTCCTGGAGCTGGGTCTTCAATGTTTGGAGGGCATGTTGCTGGGGGACGGTGAGGTTTCCAACCCGCCCTGGCAAAGGACGATAGTTGGGATCGGTGACGCCGTTTGGCATGGGACTGGCATTAGCTTGTTCAAGAGGCATGATCGACAGTGAAGTTGTGTGCAGGTGGTGATAGTCGGAACTAGCACTGCACTACGTAAGGTGGATAATGGGAGCGTTGACGCGGAGAAGGCACCACTTGCATCATTATTCCTCCCAAGAACACCAACATACAAAAGTCAGACAAAGATCAAGCAGCAATCGCATCATTATTTCCAGAGCCCAGAAGCACGAGTTGAGTCGTGATTCTAATGCGAGGGGGCTTGGGACTATCCATCTACTACTAGTACAAGATGCGGCTCAGCGAATTAATTTACGGAGCGACGCAGGTTGAAATGCTACGTTGTGCGTGAGGAATGCAGTGGTAAGTGGTATGCAAACAGGGATGAAACGACCGGAAATTTTTTTGAGGTACAACCCGACAGCCATGATACAGCATCCCGATAGATTTTCACATTTTAAGAGATGCGGAGAATGGGAGATGAGGACATCATACAATGTCCCAAAGCTCTTCCAGAGCACAACAGAACTACCAGAAAATGAGAACCTAGTCAAGATAACGCCGCAAAGCACTCACTTTGCCACAAGCAACAGATGCAGATAGAGGAAAGTCGCTGATACTGATTTTTTCGTCTACAACGTGATCGGCGAAGTCGTCGCGGCCTCGAGCCATAGCACCCACGAAGACAGCAACCGAATGCGTTTCCGGAAGAGTCGGAAGATAACGGGAGAGTCTGACAGTAGGAGCATCACCAGAAAGAGCTAGATGAGGGATGAGCGGGTATTCACGGGAAGTATGAGCCGACTCACTGAGTTTAATTGTATTGACAGGAAGATGGTCAGACACGGGGTTCTAGAGCAAGCTCAAGCCAAACTTGAGGTCGAGAAGAAAGTAGAACATACCTTGATAACCTTGAGCAATTTCTCTGGGCCATTCACACCACGAATAGACAGCTTATGAAGGAGTTGAACTACAAAAAATTGAGCAGCAGGAAAAGATGAGCATGGCAATGACTTACCCATCAATCCACTGAACCGCTTAAAGGTACGCGGGATTCTTACATGAGGGTTGACCTCAATAAGTACCCCCTTCGCAGTGTGAATGTACACCTGCAGCAGACCCGCCTTGTTAAGGGGTGAATCCAAGAGCGTCAACAGGCACTGAAAAACAAACTTAGAATCAAGGAATCACACGTCATATTTCCGAGAACACGCACCTGATGTGTGATATCCGGACGAGCATCGGCAATATCTCTACCAGTCTTCGCGAGGATGCCTTGGTGATCATCGCAGTTGAGAAGAGTGTATTTGACATCGCCCTCCCTGCCGCCTTTGCCTTTCCCTCCACTTGAGACCCGGTATGCCTCCAAGCAAGCCTGCTCCAAGATTACAAACAGCCTCCTCTGAGTCGACGCGACACCACCACGCGGAACGTGAGCCTGAACAGGCAGCATGGACGGATTTGCAGGCTGCGGTATAGGATTGTTAGATGAATTTCCAGCTATCTTCCGGGATTTAGCGGGTAGAGGACGAGTTGGACGCTCTGTGCTAGAGATTCCAGGCTTGAGCGTAATAACTCCACGTGCTTGAGTAGGTTCTTGAGAGTCGGATGAAGATGTTGAGACCCGCTGAGCTTGCTGGTCAGCTGGATCAATCTCCATGGTGCTTGTGTCAGAGCCTTCCGAACCAGACTCTGAATTAGATCTGTGTCGACGCTGAAGTCGTTCGTCAACGGGGGTGGATTTTGGTCGTGGTGGGGGCGTCAGCGTAGCTTCTTCATCCTGCTGGGCTTTGAGCAGACTGACGCGGATTGGTGCTGGTGCTGCGGTCGATCCGGAATGGCGACGACGACGAGAAGGGAGTTCTGGAACGATGGACATCTTGCTCTGAAACGGGAATGTATGGGGGAAGGAAAGAGGGGATTGAGGGATATATCAGATATACAATAATTTATGTCTGACCACGATCGCGAGCTCCAGGATCTGCCGAGAGAGGCTGTCACAGGCAAGCAAAAAAATTCACAAGGCACCAACTTAGGTCTCACGCACAATCACACACAAACATCATGCACCGGGGGCTATCCTTGGAATATCAAAGGCTATCAGTTACTATCAGACTACCAAAAAGCTTTCTTCGCACAAGAACTGCTCAAGTTTGTCAGTTCTCGAGGGAAGATCACGGTGAGCTGGAGGGAGTGGGAAATATTTTGCGCCATTTAGCCATCCCCTCAACAAAATCAGGTTAACCATGAACACCATCTCATCAGATTTGGGGACATCGAGCAACTTCCGATTCCAAGATAAGCCTTCAATTCAGAAGCCAAGTCACCTGCGTGGCAGGAATCATAAATTTGTATTAGACCTCGATCTTACGTAGTCAGATGAAGTTCACTGAATGCACAATGGTAGATAGTGATCTTGATCGTTGTAGCATTGTGAGACTCAGATGCGCGACCGCTGCGCCGCCCCCCACCGATAGCCTGAGAGGAGAAGTCCTTTGCAGAGTCGCTAAACAAACCACAGATGCCGATACGATAATCAGTAGGGGGAGGTATGACGAAAGCCGGTGTGAACTAATCTGAATGTTTTTCGTCAGATCCCAACATTACAAAAGAATTACAGGTAACAGTACCTGCGTATTACATACAACTGTATTTCCCCAAGCTTGGCTTAGAGATAAGCGAGAATATGACTTCCACCCATGCGAATTGCTTCCGTGCAGTCAGGCATCGGCGGGATATGGAACCATATGCTGATGCTGACAGAAGAACTAGACAGTCGACCCATTACCTGTGCAAACACGTATATTGAAACCACGCGGCTTCTTGGGGAATGCAGGCGCTCCAGCAATCCAATATATGTGGTACTGTATAATTATTAATCGGTTACAGTTCGGCCGGCTGGAAAAGCAGTGGTGCTCATGCACAGTGCACCTCATGGGTGCCACGCTAGGCACTTGGTCAGGCGAGGTTCACCTTTGAGATTGGTACCACATATATGTGCATACAGAAACTCCTGCCAGGAACCCCATCAGTATTCATTGGTACAGCAGCTGAATGCGGCACACGATGTGCTATCCTGTGGAAAAGTTCGCTATCTCGCATATATCACATCGACGGGGGACCGCGAATAGAATACGAAAGGTGAAAGGACATGTATACTGCCCCTGTACACCAGATAGATCCTAAACCCCAAAGACGTGGCAAGGCCCTTGCCAGCAGGACTCAAGTTGTCTCAGAGTAAATCTCCGTCCCAGCTCCGGCACATCCGATGGATCTAAAGAATGATGACTGCGAGCCAAGTCGGGACGAACGTGGGGTCGGACACGTTTAAAAGATCGGGGTAGATGAAAAGGCAACGAGGAGGTTGTTATGCCATACAACAGTTAGTCAATGGCCTAATCTCTTACTCACATCCAAAATGAGATCAATATCAGCCGTTCGTCAATTTCGCACCCATAGGGTCGGAATGTCGTCGGCTGGAAAATTCTCACAGGTGTTCTGGAGGTAGTCAGGAGTCAGGAGTCAGGATGGCGGTTCCACTGGGACGCATACTATGCAACCAAAAAAGAGGAGTATCGTTATGGGAAGGAAATACCTGATCGATTGAAGGATGCATCAAAGAGACAGCGCTTTACGCCGCGGTGTTGCGGCAGTACTCTCCACCTGAAAAGGCTAATACGCCTGACATCCTGACATGGAATCTAGATATAAATACGCATGGCTCGAGTTCAAACCTTACCTCATTAATACATTCTTCGACTGCGGCGAGCTGTTGATCCACTTGTATATTATTTGAAGTTGATGTTTCACCTTCATAGAGGCTTCTGACGTATCCAGTTTGAGGTCTCATGAATTTGATGCCTCGTAGGGAATGTCACTAGGCTGCTGCTACCAGTGAGCACTGAGCAGTGGTGACGTTGCAACGATGCATCGATGAACTTTGACCGACTACCAAAATCAATACACGTGATCTGTCACAGTCGCGTTGCTAAAGTAAACCATTCCCTGGACTTTAGCACCATCATAACATAGTACACGCTCACTGCATCATCACGCCGATAATGCCAAATACAGCCAATACAAAACCACTATCATTGCTGGTCAAAGACAAAGTAGTTGCTGTATTCCTGACAGTAATCGTTGCATTGCTTACGCGGGCGTGCATCTTCTTCGTGTCTCTTGGCGCTGACAATCATGTCATCTCGAGGGGCATCGCCAGCCTTGCTCACGCATTGATGGACCTGCATGGGACGGTCACGAAGATGGAGGACTGGATCGAAGGCATTGCGAAGAACCAGGTCTGCACGACTTTAAGTCACCATAGAGCGATGATCTGAAATTCACAGAACGACGCGCAGCAACATCCGGTGCAAATCACGCAAAGAGCAGCGAGCAGCACGACTTCACTCTGCTCCTCAACACGCAGTGCTCAACTAGGTCAATCTCAGCGTTTGGGACCTACCCCTGCCAGCTCTATGGCCCCAATCCGCGTCTTCACACCATCGTCGGCACTTCTGCAATCTTCTCCTCAGCTCACGCGGTCGCCTCGACGTGATAATTCAGACACTCTTCTTTCCATCCTGAGCGCGCCCGCTCTCCTCAGTCACAAGCAAGCTGTACCTACCCATTCAACACCCCGCGCATTTGATGCCTTCTCATCTCCCAGGGCTGCCCACGTGGCGGCACCACTTGCAAACAGAGGGAATGGCTATCCTATTAACACTCCTCACTCAACGCCTCCGACGTTCTGGCAACCGGTATCAAAGGACCACTTCGTCAAGCTGGTGCCACCGGAGCACGAGAGAGATGTATCGACAAACTCTGCCTCTGCAGCGAGGAGGTCAGCCTCATCACTTCCTTCGGGTAATCTGTCTTCCAGTTGGGTCCGCAGGCGCGCCTGATGGGCTAGCACCGCCTTTGTCGGCGAACAGATATGTACATTTATAAAGCAACTTTGTTTTGTATGGACAACTTGCGAATTGTATCACTTCCACAAGCTCGATAGTTGTGCAAGAAGCTATTATTGACACTACTCGCGTGTCTTTCACTCGCAATATCTGGATTGAAGGTAGGCGATCATAAGTAACACTGTTGAATGAGCAAGCGCACCTTCGCTCTCCAAAGTCACCCAGACCAGGAATAATGTAGGCTTTCTCATTGAGGCCCTTATCTATCCATCCGGTGATCTGTGCGATGCAATACATTCAGTGGCAGCAAATATCAGGTAAAATATATACTCGCCACGCGCAAAGAGGGAAATTTACCACAGAATCTCCTCAGGCCTTCTGGTGCCGCAATCTAGGGGACAATGAGATGCTTAGTTACCGATGAAACTGGATATAAAACAAACCAAGTTGATGAATATTATTCGATCTTCTGGAACACCTTGCTCCATCAAGACCTCGACCGCCTTCATAGCGGAACCTCCAGTAGCTTCAGGGTGCCCATTAGGGGACATGTATCTCAAGAGAAGTAGGACATACCCAACATCGGATCAAGGAGGAGTACATATCGGGATGCGATGTCTTCAGGAAGCTGTAGCCAACCAAGCGGTCAGCCTTGGACAGTGCCCCGCGTAGTGCATTGTGTCTACCTTAGAATAGAAAAGCTTCGGGAGAGTGGTCTCCTCATCCTTGTTGCAGAGTTGTCATCATAACCCGACTGAGAAAGAGGAGGTGCCCATACTCGCTGAATCAGAATCTTCCCAATTCGCACGCTACGGCATACTTCACGAAGACCAGCTTCCATGGCCTGTTAACAGTTGTGTATAGCGTTACTAACAGGTCATATGCTACTACAATGATCGCAGACACACCTCTCCGGCACGCAGGATCGATACGCCACAAATCTTACCCTCAAAGCCAACGCCTTCATATGTAACCCCCTTCGGCAGAAACACGTTAATATAGGGGGCAATTTGCGGCTTCCCCCTCGATCGGGAAATCCAAAACAAACTGACATACCGTTGGCGTTTCAACGGTCTTTGGGACAACAGGGAGATGATTTAAACTTTCTTCAACGAGCAGACGGATGATCCGGTCAGAGTAGAACAAGAAATCTCCTCGGCTTGTTGTTCTATCGCGAATGATGGTGTAGAGGGCCTCGAGTTGTGCAGTTTGAGGAAGAGTGAACACCGATGGTGGTAGCGAGGCGGGGTGTGTTTGAGAGGTCGGCGACGTTGACGCTGCCATTGCTGATGAGAGCTCGGTGGTTCGTCACGGTGGTGCACCTAATACGGAATTTTGTACTTTCCTCAAAATCCAGCACGTGACCATTCTCGAGATCCCTGACCATTCCTCTCATGATCAGAAATGCATGCTTTAGCAGCGGGACGTTCGTATGTTAGGCACATAACTAGAAATGATTATCATGTGGCTTAGTGAGTGACGTCATCTTCATCTCATGAGGCTGACTCTCGTGCGACGGCTTCGATGTCAGCCTTCGTTTCTAAACCTCCCAGGGTCCGTCATCCTTCTCTCTTGTGGTCCCTACCTTCCGCTCACTCGCTCCTTTTGCGTCATTCGTGGTCTGTCAGGCTCTGGTCCCCCGCAAGACAGTTGCCCCTTCGATCTCTCCGTAGTTGCCTTTTCTTCCATTGGGTATCTCTACCGCTCAAATAGTAGGAGCCATGCGAAAGCCAAGGACTAGCCTTCGCGATCTGCTTCTTCCCTCTGTTGCCACCCGTGACGACTCTAACGCGCGAACCAGGCCTGTTCCCGGATGCCTTGCGGAAAACATCTCTTTACCCTGTCTTGTGTCTTCCACCAATGCTGCCTTAGACCCTTACTATCTCGAAAGCCACACGCTCCATCAATCTGATTCTCTGGTCAAGATGTTTCAACTCGCATGCCTTTCCGGTTCAGATCTTTCCAGTGACACGGAATCGGGACCCCCTACGATGTTCGCCACGCGGCAGCCTCATGTAGTATGCCATCTTTCTCAGGTTGCTAAAATCGTGGCTCACACTACTTGCTCAGCCCAAGCCTTCAATAGGACTCCGACGGTCGCCAGTCTTTCACAGTTGGATCGGAGACCTGGTCCTGCAAGATCTCCCGGTTCTAGATTCTGTCTACTGTTCTGATTCTGCCGACGCTGAACAGCATCCCTGTATTCTCTCAATACCGACAATTCCGATGATCGTATTCGAGGACCTCTCCGATAGCGTCAGTACCGCGTCTGTCAAGAAGACGTACGACTTTAATATTAACGTTGTTGGTGCTTCCATCCGGCAAGGCGATTTTCTGAAACTACCTAGCGGATCACGCTTCTCGCCCGTGACTTCTCGATCTCGCCGCCACCGTGTTCGAGTTTTCGATATCACCAAGTACACTGATGTGCTCTCTGCCCCAGTTCGTCGGCTACCTGTCATGAGTGCGCCGCTCGAAGATCTTCCGGAAGCCAGAAAGGAGAACGAAGATGAGACTGAGAACCCAATCTCCGATACCTGTCTGGGATTTCTCGAAGAAGATAGTTCCTGCCACCAGTCTGATCTCAGTTGTGCAAGCAAGGAGGATGCAAATACTCATACCCCTGCCACTTCAAATCCGAACGGAGTCTTCATGAAATCATTCTGTACCAATCCTCGCCTGGAACGGTCTGCTGTCGTTCACTTCCGTGGTAAACATCATCGCTCGCGTGCGGCTTCCTATCGGATCACCACCGGAACACTGACAGAGCGTGGTGGCTGTAACATCCAGCCGTTGTCTATCAGCCTAAAAGACTCGCGATGGGCGCCCAAGAATGGTATGATCATCATCAAAGTTTTCATTCCCTCTACCGACGACATCTGGGCTGCGTACTTCCCTACCAATGTCACACTCTCTGCGTTCAGATGCAGATGGCTGTCTAAGCTGAACGTTCATCTTCGGTTCAGTGGAAGCGCGATGGACACTCCGGAGTACTACTTCAACAATGACGAGTTTCAATACTGGATCAGACACCGAGTCCGGCATGGCCGCAATCTTCCCATCGTTGGTCACCTGGATTACGCGGTCCCTTTGCAGAAGGAAGCTTAGGCTGTATTTTCCCTCCGAAAGAGGCTCATAGCTGACGTCTTCTTTTTACCCTCGTTTCGGAATTTCATTGCTTCATGTACTTTGGCATGTGACTACAACTATCGATTCGTTGGTTCTTGAATATGTTCATGCAAGTTTGGTCAGCCTCGTGTGGACGTAAGACATCTTATTTGGTTCATCTTTGCCAGCGCCGGCAATTTCCGCCGTATCTTCAGCTGAACGCCAAAAGCACTTTCAATTGTTGGTGTGAAACAGTTCTGCTCTTGTACCGATGACAACTTAACTTAGGCTACCCCACAAATGGTGTTGCGCAGCCACTGCAAGCCTCGCGGCGTACCATGAGGTCGGATGGCTAAAGCGGAATGGGCTCAGGGAATTCCGAGTCAGGGTGTTTCGTACGTGTTCATTCAATACCCAGCCCGATACTCTAAAAGACTTGAGGCAGCATTCGAACTGCAACCTCATCGTGTCGTGAAATGCAGCTGCAAGTGAGTTTCGCACCCAAATGTATTGTCGACGAGGCTGACCGAGACGCAGGGCATCACCCATACCAAGCCGTTAGTCGTTACATTCTTGCTACTGACGAGCCTGCCACTCGTCAATCCTACCAAGGTGCTGCAATATCTTTGCACAACTCATCTTGGGAGGCATCTGCTGCAAGGAGTTTCTACCAAATCCTCTTTGGACAATCTCTTCCTACGGATCTATCATGCACTATCCTCCACTTGTCTTCGTGTCCGCCTCTTCTTTCCATTCCCTGCGCATTCACGATACGAAGCATTTCTTACACCAGAAGCGGAAGCAAAATATTGGCGCATCTCTGCTCGTTACCGGCGCTACCTCGCCCACTCTAGTGCCCGCCGCCCGCCGCATGAGACATCCGAGATACCCCTCGTGACGTATTATACCCCGCGTCTTCTCCCTCAATACCGTGACGTACGATGTTCGGACCAAGAAATGGGTGAATATTCCATACCAACCAGAACATTTTGCAAGTGGCATAGGATGGTATTTCGGACTTCGGTAAGTCCATTATCCAACACCAGCTACTCAAATGAAGTGACGCATACTTGGTGATTTGGGATTGAAGCGTCACCCCACTCTTGCTCAGGCCGCTGAACGTATGAAGTACCACTCTCATGGAGATCTGAGAGAAATTCAACGGATCGCGCGCCTTCTGCCAGACGAGGATGTTTTCCGTGTACGCCGACTGTGGTCACCCAAGTACAGCAAAATGTGGAAGCGATGGCTGGACAACAAAGGTCCAGACCTAGTGATTGTGTTCGAGTGATGCACTGTTGATGTACTGGTACATGTTGTGATGTAGGTGTATCTAATACGTGTAATTTTCGTTGGTCTACCCGTCATATTACATTTGTGCTTTTCGCATGAGGTTTCTTCTCACTCTCCTACGCTCGCCGCCCAAGCCCTCGCCTTTGCCCCACTGCAAATATGGGACCCGGCCTTTTTCAACACACGCAACACCTTCATTCGCATCTCTAAAATCGAGCATTCCCCAAATGGGCAGCTCCAGCTCGCCTTTGACGATCACCCGACAACGCGCAAGAACAGCGGGTGGAACTGGGGTGAGGATGTGCATATGTGGTGAACTCGGCGAGATACCGCGAATGAGGGCAAGTCCATGGCAAGTGGAAGATGAGGGCATGGGCGGTTGTTTGCCTTGTGTGTAGGGCAATTGCAGGACGTCGGAGGGGTTTGGATATGTTGGATCTCCAGTTCCTGGCTCGCATTCGACAAGGCCGACGATCGCTCCGTTTAGGACGTTGGCGATCTCCAAAGGAATTACGTCCTCGTATCCTGCACCGACGAGGATGACTTGGTCAAATGCCTGGCCCCAGTCCACCTCATACGGATACCGGGCACAGAGAGGGAGAGATGTGTCCCATTTGGTCGCTGTGATTTGACGAAGCGGAGCTAATGGGGAAGTAAATGTCGATGGAAATATAGCATGGAAGTAGGACAGGATGTTTAAGTTGCGTTGGTCAATAGCATTGAAGTGGGTATTTGTTGAACCTGTCGGTCCTGCTTCGAGGGTGTACTCAGAAGCCTTGCTTGGCGTAGGCTCGTTGTAAGAGGCGCCGTGAGTAGGCGGAGCAGTTGGCCAACCTTTCTCCTCCGGACCGATGATCTCAAATATATGAGTGGGCTGAGCAAGTTCGTCGACCTTGGCATTCAAATCGGCACCAAGACCCTTCGTCCACCCCATAGTATTGACCACTAGCGGAACTACGTCAGTGACCCGCGTACCCGTTGACTCGTCATCAGGCATAGATGTTTGAACCTCTAGCTTGTAAGTTTCGAGGAGGGCTTGAATGGCCGCAAGATATTGTGCCGGACTACTCCGCGGAGACGTTGCGCCGACGTAGTTTGCTCGGTATGGAAGGCTAGGATGCGTAAAGGGCGGGCCTAAAGACAGACATATGTTGCGAGTTTTGGGATGAGATGTAGTAACTACTCACCGAATATTGGACTATCGAGAATGTTTAGAGCAACTAAACCCCCAGGCGTAAATTCGGATTGCCCTACATCGCACTCGAGATATGCGACGCGCTGAAATCTAAAAAGCTTTGTTCACGGTGTGGACCTATACTGAACCGCGAACCTACCTCACCAAAAGCCTGTTCAAGAGCGTCCGAGCAAACGTGCTCTTTCCGGATTTTTTCGGACCCTTAACAACATACACTGAAAGCGGTGTTGGGTCTTCGGAAAGTGATGGCGGGTCTGCAGCAGCAGCGTCCAGGGCAATACTCCATGATGCTGGCAGCACAAACGGCTGCACATCCCTTGTGCTGTGCGCCACCTGTAAAAGCTCATTCACGACGCTTCCAATATAACAACTGCATGCATACCAAGTTCACGCCAGAAAGTATGACTTCTGACGAGCTTCGCTGCCAGCGCGACGGCTCGAAAACCCCATCAAATACGCGACATACGCGTCCGAGACCTTCAATTCCAGTGTCGAGCGATTGTATCGCTACCACAGCTCCACCGTGAGGATTACGGACGCGGGGAGGGAGGGAATGGATGTTAAAGTTGGCATGCACGTCTGACGCGACACATCGTAAGATGGGAATCGGAGCGGAGCGAGGGGCGAACACGTGGTGAATCACTTTCGAGGCAGACAAAGTCACGCCGAGTATGGAAACGGACCCCCTCAAAATAGTCAGTGCGTACGTCCCTAGAAGTGCGAGGGTCTCTTCCGGGTCAATGGAAAGCGCTAAGGTCTTGTTTTGCGGGACCATAGCACTGACTTCATCGGCAGAGAGTTCGTAAAAATTGAAGTCACGGATAGGTCGGAAAGTGGACAGCTGCGAAGGCTCATATCCCGAAGGCTGAGGATATGATGGTAATTCCTTGGAGAGGATTGGATTAGGTCCTTCTTCAGCCTCTTCATCAGATGAGGGACGACTGGGGGACCAGGCTCGTCCTTTGTCGATCGAGAGTGGAACTGAAGGCTGGGTTGCTGGTATGACCAGCTGTACTTCAACGTCCGAGTCTGAATCCGAGCTGGACCCCACCATAATTACATCTTCTTCTCTTTCGAACGCGTTCTTCGGCTCAAAATAGCGAGCTGTGGGTGGCGCTCGCTCCGGAACTAACTTTGCTTTCTTGCCTCTCCGTGATGATTTTCCATTAGCAGAACTAGGTTTGCGTTTTGAGGGGGTTGGAATGGGATTGCGCGTGGACTCGGGAACGTTTGAATCAGGAGATGGTGCCGGTGAGGGTTGGTTAGAGCTAGGTGGCTGGGATGACCCTAAGGCTGCCTTCCTTGCAGCGATTGCGCTGAGCATTAGCTGCAGGTTAACTAGAAAACTTGCACAGCCACTCGCCAGGCCCTGGAATCCAGATCTTATGCCCGAATTCGCAGTGTCACAATAAACTGGTATGGCAATCTATGGATGGTACGCAGGGACTACTTCTGTTACCCATGGACCTCTTCGGACAAAAATACCTGGATCAGATTCAGGTTACAGAATCTAACCGGACAGATCGTGGAATGCGCCGAAGTTGACCACATAGTACATAATATAAATGGTGCAAGTTGTACTATACAAACTTCAATCAACGCTCTGAGACACCCCTTCAGTCTGTTCTACCGGATCATTGATAATCTGCGAGACACCCATACCGTCTTCGCTCTTTTGAAGAACAACCCTGTGATCACCATTGACCACCAAAGCTCGCAATTTTCCAACGCGCGCAAAATAGTTTGGAAGGTTGGATCCATGAAGGGCGCCTGAGACGCTGACCAGATTGAAAGATTTCCCATCACGCCTGAAGTACACGGCCACCATCAAATGAAAAACACAGCGAATATGACCCTAGAAGCGATAATATAGGACATGGATGAGACGAATAGGCAAACTTCCGAGTTTGGGCTTGCTCAAATTCGGTTGCACTGACGTCCAAAATGAATGTAGGGATGTTAGTCAAGTTTAGGACAACTGGATTAGATAGTGTGAAGTTGTCGCAGCCAGTGAAACATCAAGAAACAACGAAGATGATCGAACCGTCTGTCGGCGAATTCTGCATGCATAGAATGATTCAAAAAAACATAGGAAAGGTCCAAGCGGTAATGCTTAATATGTTGGAACATATATCGAGCCTATGAAACGTCAGCAGGTGGTGAAGATTCTGTCTAAACACTACGTACCATAATTGCTACTTGTAATCGTGACATCCAGGTCAAGATTCTCAAAGTAGACTCCAGCGCCTGAACCTAGATGGTTATCTTGGAACTGCATTGATGTTGAAATATTCGTTGAAGCCCACGTGCAAGATGGGTCAATACCAAGTACATCTGTCATCCAATGTGCACTGGCGGTTATCAATTGGACTGGGGACAATGTATGCTGCAAAATCTGCATCTGATAGAAGGAGTAATTTGTCCCTCAGCTCTAGCGAGAGACTGTTCTGATATGCCTCAAACCCGAGAAGCTCTGGGGTTGGAACCGACGCACTGTAATTACAGATCTGAAAACACGAGACAAGTGAAAATAGGAAGCATCTCACTTGTACAGCGTACACGCCTTGGGCAGGGATGGCCCCGACCGCAAGGGCAACAACCCCACTTCCCACGAGAACACTTGCAACATCCACTGTAGTGCGATGAGATAAACAAGAAAACGGTAGTCTATGCGACTCACAAGTACCGGGAGTGACCAGGGATATTGCCACGCCTACCGGTGTAGCAACAAAAGCAGAACTCGTGTAAATTAAAGAAAAGTGTGAAATGGCGTCGTTAACTTAGGACCTCATAGAGCCATAGTTCTGATTTGACGTCTCATACAGTGAAGCTAAAGGAACGCCGTGCATGCTATCATTGAGTGGATCAGAAGAAGAGTTCTATTCATAGCTGTAGGTGACAGAATGAGGAATGTGTGCGCCATGATCTTCTTGCCATTTGCCATTGATATGACATTGAGATGGACGCGATGAGTTTGGATCCAGTAGTGGTATCGAGGCAGGGAGTCCCCTTTGGCGAGAACTTATGGGTAGGAGAGAAAGAAATCAGTTCATAGTTGTCCATACTGACGACCTGACGAGCTAAATGTGCATGCTGATTCAAGTGAGGAATATTATGTAATGCAAACCATTGATTATCAGAAGATTATCAGAAGACGACGAAGTTGGGGCCCGTCACCAGGTACCTTGAACACCACATGTTACGGTGTGCGGGGTCATTGCATGTGAACAGTGGCATATGACTTTTATTGTCCTTGGCAAAGGCGCTAGACCGAGATGAGAATTTTTTTTGATTGACGATGCGATGCCTTCACGCATGTAACTTGAAGTATTATGTATATATTATTATCAGCGAAGTTGCGAAGTCGGACTGTTTCCTGGGGCGAATCTGCGTTGAGCAATGAGTCGCTTTAAATTTGTACTGTGTCTGTTTGAGCTTTCAGCTCTCTCCATCTTGGCACATGCAAGTCCATGTAAGTTGTCTTTACTGAGTGGCGGCAGCTGAAAGATGTACTTGTCATTTCTACTTAGCATGGGCCGCTTTACCTATCCAGGTCCTGCCGTCTCTTTTCGAGACTGACGCTGTCTTCAATGGCGCCACAGTTCTAACGTACCTTGGTACACCTCCTCAAGGAGTCAGACTCACACTCGACCTTGCAGCCGACTGGCTAGCTGCATATGCATATGATTGTGTACTATGCAGCGGGGGGACTTCTTTCAATCCCCTGCTGTCCACCTCATTTCAGGCGAGCCCCATATTGTTTATGTACAGTGAGTTTAGTGTCTCACGCTTTAAGAAACAGTCGCTAAACTTGACTTGGCCAAATTCTATCCCTGGATTCAGCGGTGCTGAGGCGACGGATTTATTTTCATTTGGCGGAATTTTGAATGCGCCAGACAGGCAATTCGGTGCGAATGTACTCTGGGTGCATGCGTGATTACCCTTTTTCTCATAGTTCAGTTAGCTCTTATTGAAAGTGGCGCAAACTATACCTTGCAGGCAATGATTCAAAACGGACACCTTGGTGCATTCGTTAACCCTTCCAATGATACGTCATCATCTGCACACATCTTTTCTCAGTTGTATCAGTCGGGGCAACTTCTCAACCCTGTCATTGGCTTCCAGTTTGATCCATCTAATCCCAAAATCACAATTGGTGCTTTGGACCCAGCAGACTATGATGGAAATCTGAACTGGGTAGAAATAAACACACCCGACGCGTCCTTCGACTCTCCGAACACCTTCGGCATCGATGGTCTGAAGGGCTACAATGGCTCCTTCATCCCAGTCGGGAACAGCCTGACTGCTAATCTCGACTCTCGTAAGTCTTATGATACATCAACGGGACGTTAATTGTCTGATTTGCTTACACGTGTATCTCAGTTGCAAATTCAATTGCAATTCCCAACGTCGCATCATACATTTCCAGTCCAGGCTTTATGGGACCTATAATCCCAGCCATCATTGACGAGATCTTGGCTTATCCATGCAATGTGACTACCCCGTATGTGGCATTATCGGCCACGATCAATGGCGTGGACTATCAAATCGACTCGGCGAGCAACTTGCTTCGACCACACACTATATTTAGTCCCACAGGTGATTATTGCAGCGTTGGAATTGCAAACAGGTCGGATACGCTCCCGCCGAGCGTTAACCTTGGTTTACCTTTTTTACGAAGTGTCTATCTGTAAGTCCTCCTAGATTTTACCGAGGATTCAAACCACAATGATCATTGTAGCGCGTATCGTTTCCCAACGGACGATTGTCCTGGATACTACGGATTCGCATTTCCAGCCGGCGCGAACCGCACCGGTTCTCAGGTATCCCAAACGCCAACCTCGACTCCAACGAAAAGTGCTCAGTGCCTTGCACTCACTGCGCCAACTTCTGCGCCGCCACCATTCCCCAATGTGATAACCGCTCAACAGAACTTACAGTCCCCCAATGAATACGATGTGTATGGGGCAGTGGACGAGGCTGTACATCTGGTCGGTGTGGGTGATCTATCACAGATGGGCCTTCTGGCCGCTGTTAGTGCTGCACCAGCTCCTACATCAACCACACAGCCTGCGAGTCCTACACCCACGGCATCATCTACTACAGCCATTTATCCTTCTCAAAGTGCCGGATCATATAGTGTGTTTGAGATGCCGCAACAAGGACTTGTGACACTTTTTGGGGTAGACGATCTTCCTCGGATGGTTTGGAACACCTCGGAAGTTGACTGAGGATCACTCTGAGTTAGACTACACTGTATGTACTTTATGAAAGCCAGGACGATAATTAGATGTGACTATCAAAGCTAACGGCCACACGCTGACTCGCATATCAAAAGCGTTGCATCTCTTGTCGGGGACGAGCAGAGAATCAATTGACTTGGAGAACATCAGAATCATCATTGTGATCGTAGAATAACTGTCCGATGACCCATTTTTGCAATGACATCCTGCTCGCTGCGTTGTCTACCGGTCCCATCATCGATGTCCTGTACCAACCGGAAACCTCGTTGGGTAGATTCGAGCCATGAACAACCCTCGCAATGCTCTTCTCAATGTATCAACTGTAAGCGTGCTGCTTACTGGCTTACCTGAGTTCCCATAATCAGCATATATACTACCTGCGGTACTGAACAGTAACTGTTCAGTAACCACTGCCTTTTGGTGTAACAGCTAAGCGGACGGTAGTCTGGCCCACTTACATCAACACCGGTGTACCGTAACGCGTAACGGTACAGCCATCCGAAGCCGCGCCTCACTCGCCGGCAAGTTAAAATCTTCTCTCCCTTTCCGAAACTGGAATCCACTAACAAGTATATAGGAAAGTCACGGTGGAGACGATAAAAAGCGGCAAAGAAGACACGAAGGCCACTTCCGAAACTGAAAGCCTGGCTGGAACATACGCAGTGCCGAGCTAACCCGATAGGTATCCTTTCAATGTGGAACGGTTAGCAATTCCCTACAGTATCTGCAAGGAGTGCGAACATACCCTTAGATGCAGCCTGCTGAAAAATTCGCGACCGGGAGTGACGAAGCATTCGTGATCATTGTGCCATTAGCAGCATACGAGCCTGGCCAGGAATTCGACTGCTGGGAACCAAAAAGGAAGTCGCGCCGTAGCTGAGAGCCGACGGCCGACATACTACTGCCATTCATAGGTTCAGTATCCGTGATGCCGCTGAGTGCGAAGGACAGTATGGTGGCTATAACCAGCGGAGAGAGGTTTCCCTGACCAGTGAGTTGCTTCCCTTCGCTGAGAGGCTGAATAAAGAGCAGGGGGCAGCCTTCAGCACGAACTTCACGAGTCTCTGTCACTGCGTTTGGCTTGCAAACAAGAAAAGCCAGTTGCCATGATCAATATCCCACCAAGGTCATCGAAGGGGGGAGTTGAAGAGTGAATGTCGATATCCAGTGAAATTCAACCAGTGTTATAATCTGAGCTGACAGTGCAGCCGGGGTCGCATCGACTAGCGATAAAACTGTTGAGCCATCTGTAGAACTATTGAATGGTTGATTACACCGGGGGGTGAGCAAGAGTAACGATAGCAATATTAAGCATCGTAATCGCACTCTTAATCGTTCCTTTACAATTCGGAGCTGAGCATCAGAGTTCTGTGCGTGCAAACAAAGAGAAAGCACCAACCCAAGTTGTTCTGTGTAACTGAAAACGGTCCCAGGTGCCTGAGTGGTACGGTTTGGTGAATAACGGTGTAGCAGAAAGCCAAGTACCTGATGAAGAGAAAGAGTAGAATTAGTGCCTTTAAGCCTTGGTCCGGTGCAAAATGAGCTAGTTGCGAATGGGCAAGCGAGGGTTTTCAGCCAGAGACGGCTCGTAATGGTGTTTGCGGGGTAAAAGTCTGGGTGGAGCTTATGTAACATGGTATGATGTGCGCAAAATTCACATTCCCACCTTGACAATTTTTGGTCTCGTTCAGCCACAATTATCACTCCCCAGTGACCTTGTAAACGAGGTAATGCGAGTTCAGGCAGCATGAATGACAAAAGTGAAGTTTATGCATCTCGCGCCCTGCCGGGACTCATAAACGTCGCTTTTTTTTATTCAAGATTGTGAAGGTGCTCTTTGATCTATGTCACAGTAGATGTCGGGAGTGTGGTGGACTCTCAGCTAAATTACCTGGATGGCTTGACATCGGACGAGGAGCCTGTGCGTCGCAGGATACTCTGCGATTTGGAAGGGGCTGCAGAGGTGTATAAACAAGACGGCATGTCCCCTGGTGTTGTATGCCAAGGTCTCGCATTCCATTAATCGTCGATGCAGATCAAACCAACAAAGATACAAAGATGAAACTTGCCGAACTCTACGAGATCATGGACGAGTCTCGGATAGCCTTAGAGCTCATTTACGAAGGTTAGCACGTCTCCCATCACTCGGGCTAAAAAAATAAATCTTTTCATCCTTTGAAAGTCATCGACTCGCGCAAACGACATGCGCACTAACCTGAAGCTGTGTCCTCAGCCAATGCTGGTACTCGACCTCAAGGAGCTTCGCTCTTTGAAGAGAAATCACGTACCAAAGCAAAGGCTCAGCTCCTGGAAGAAGCAGGCTCTCCTTGGCCAAAGCACTCGAAGAGGAATGCGAGCGAGAAGTGCTCTTGGGGTACAAGCGTGTCGAAGATCTTTGGCCGTGAATGCCGCATGATCGCGTGGAGGCGGAGAGGGAGTGGATGCTTGGAGTGATTAACTGGTTGCCTGTGCCGGTACTGAAGTGACTTACCAATTCCACAGGACCATGACTTTAGGGGCATGTTCCCCAAGAGAAGAATGCAAAGGAGGGATAATGCAGACGAGGATGGAATGGCGTCAAGGCTCGAGCTTAATGGTTGGTTATGGCATGAGTTTACTCATTATATACTTTTTGATCAACTCTCATGCAGAACGTGACAGACACATCCGCAGAAACAAGGATGACGGCCACGCACCCGTCAAGGTGAATTCGTTCCGTGGTGTTAGCTTTGCAAGCTGGCGGAGAATTTTCATACAAGTCAGTCCTCACATTTGGCTCGATATAGCTCACTGTTTACCTGTATTTCTAGCATTCTTTCATTCTTACTTACCAAGCGGGGAGACTACGACCAGGCTGAAGAAGTTCTACGTCATATCCTATTGTCAAATGCCTACCGAGATTCCGACTCACAGATTACGATTCGAACAGCCATTATCAGTGAGTGTCTCCACTCAGTTTATTTCGTCTTCCTGACGCATTGCAGCGTGCGCCATCTTTGCTGGCAGGTTCTCTGTCGCGGTAGGGCAGTGCCACAAGCTCATCAACACACCAATTCAACAATGATCCTTTCTGTCTTCTCTTAGTTTCCTTAGCCATCGGACACTGCCCTGCCGATGCGTTTGTTTTTTCAACATCATGATTGCAAAAACGACATACACTCCGAGAACTCCGGCTTCATGATACCGCAGTCAAAACTCCAGAACTCCTCAAATGGAATGTCATCGATCAAGGAAGAACCATCGAAGGTGAACGACGGCGAGGAAGATGCGGACGACGATGCGGAGATTCCTGGTTCAACGGAGAGTACCACAACAGAGAAAATGGCAACCCGGATGCTCACGAAGAATAATCCGGTCATTATCACTCTTTATGGTCAGATGTGTCTTGCTGCCAAGAGCTATCAGAACGCTGTATGCAAGTTAGCAGATTATTCCGGGGAGTTCTTAGTAACGATTTTTCAGTTTATTTGTTGCATGCATTCGATTATTGCCCCGAAGACCCCATTGTCTGCTTGTTGCTGGCCATTACTTCCCTTGGTAGAGCCATGCAGTGACAGTCTGATAATCGATATCACATGATAGCACAAGTGAATCCTGTTGTATTTTTTTATTGGTTCAGATCTCACGTAGCTGGCATGAACCAGGGGATGGCTTTCTTGTCTCAATATCGGAATCGTCCGATGACTTGATGATGTTCGCAGAGGTAGACTATAACTTTACCACAGGATAGCAGTCAGAACTAAGGATTAGCATAAGAGGTCAGTAAGAATTTGCAAGATTCTCGTTGTACCGCCGTGTTTTCTGATTCCAGGATCGAACCTAACCAAAATAGAATTTATGACAAGGCGTCCAAAGATATCTCTTTGAAACAAAATGCCCACATCAGATTCACGTTACTGAACCTGGCCAAACAAGTCACAGGAATATGCTGAAGTAGGCTGAAGTAGACTATAGAACGGTAAAGCTGTACAACATGGAGTAACGCCGTCACTACTTGTCCGTTCCGCCCGAATTATTGACAATTTGCAAGACACTCATACCGTCTTCGCCCTTCTGGAGAACGACTCTGTGATCACCATCAACCACAAAAACCCGTGATTTCCCCATGCGCGAAAAGTAATTTGGAAGGTTGGAGCCATGAAGGGCAGCTGAGACGCTAACCAGATTGAAAGATTTCCCATCACGCCTGAAGTGCATGATCACCATCAAAATAAAAAGCATTCCGAACATAACCGTGGAAGCGATAATAAAAGGCATGGATGATACGAAAACAACTTGGGAGCTGAACAGTTTCGCAGGAACATATGCAGTACCAAGGTAGCCCGCCAAGTAAGCTGCGAACAACATCAGAAAGTATGATTTAAAGTCATATTCAGTTTGCGTACACTTTGAAGCGGATTGTAGTAGTGTTGCAAATTTTGGTGTCAGAATATCAGTCGGGAGTATGGTCACCGACATTGGAGGCCCAGTGTACCCCACCGGCGGCAATGCATCCACCTGCTCTTGTCCAAAAAGGAAGTCGGCCTGAACTGTAGTAAAGCTTCCTGCGGACGAAATAGACAGGTTCGTCGGGCCGGCGTACAGACTAATACCGCTCAACGCGAAGGATAACATGGCAGGTGATTGCGTAGGGTGTAAATTGCCCTGAGGGCTGTAGTGTTTGCCATTTTGAACAGGAAGGACCTCTAAGAATCCAGTCCCGTTACTAATGACCTCGCGAGTTTGGATCACAGCATTAGGTCTACAGGCGAGAAATGCAACATTCCAAGTTTCAGCTTGCTCCAATTCGGTTGCATTCTTGTCCAGAGTGAATGTCGGGATGTTGGTCAAGTTTAGGACAACTGGATCAAATAGCGTGAGGTTGTCGCAGCCAGTGACACATTGAGAGATGGTGAAAACAGTGGAACCATCTGTCGGTGGGGCTTGCGTAGAGTGATTGAAAACAGCATAGTAAGGGTCCACCACGCCGATGTTGAGGGCGCTCAAGTCTATGAAGGATTAGTAGGTGGTGAAATGCAGTTTAAACGCCACGTACCATCAATGATACCTGTAATCGTGACGTCCAGGTCAAGGTTTTCGAGGTAGACTCCAGCGCTTGCATCCAGAGGATCACTTTGATTCCCCTGAAGCTGTATTGGTGTTGTGATATTCGTCGAGGCCCACGCACAAGAAGGATTGATACCAATTACATCTGTCATCCAATGTGCACTGGCAGTCGTAGGGAGATCAATTGGACTTGGGACAATGTATGCTGCAAACTCTGCATCGGATGTCACAGCGGAAAATGAGTAATTTGCCCCAAGCTCCATCTCGGACCAGAGAACAGAAGCAGCAAAAGCAGCGTTCTCAGTTGCCTGAAACCCGAGAAGGCCTTGGGCTGGGCTTGACGCACTGTAATTCCAAGTCAGAAAACACGAGACAAGTGGAAAGAGGTGCGCCTCACTTGTATACGCTTTGGGCAGGGATGGCCCCAACAGCAAGAGCAACAACCTCCTTTTCCACCAGCACAGTTGCAACGTCCACTGACCAGCGATGAAACAAACAGGCAAAAATGTCATGTAATACCACTCACAAGTAGCGGGAGTGACCAAGGTTATTGCTACACTTATCAGTGTAGCGACAAAAGCAGAACTCATGTAAATTGAAGAAGAGCGTGAGATAACTTCGTTAAGGGACTTCATAGAACCATAGTTCGGATTTGACATCTCGTCCAGTGTGGCGAGAGGAATGCCGCGCATGCCGCGAGCGCTAAGAGTACGGAAAAATTCTTCACTCTGATTTATCCGACATGGTAAGTACACCAGACATACAATAATGTGGACATAGCCAAGATACTACTTGCCTGTAACTGCGAAACAATGTCGTACACCGGGTAAATGGCTGCGAAAATGACAAGTTGGCTCAATGACGTGACGCCAGCTTTGATTGTGGCTTTGAGGATGATATGTGCAATGAGTTCCTTCAAGGCAGACTGGTGGAAAAAAAAAACCAACCAATATGTTCAGGTGTGAATGTATATGATCCAAAGCTCTTCAGTGCGATGAGGCGGCTGTGCGCAATAGCGCAAAATGCCAAGTACGCACTTGCCAGGAGCGGGAGAGCAGATAACTTTGCTAGTGCCAGTAGCCTTTCGATGAAGCTCATAACTTGCCGTTTGTACCTCGGAGTTCGGTGGTTACTTCCACGCCAACGGTTGGGCACTAATAGAGATTGTTGCGAATCTAGCAGTGGCATTGAGGTGGGGGGACCACGGTTCGGCGAGAGTTTGTGAACAGGCGAGAAAGCTGGGTCCGGTTCGTCTGTGACAGAGTAAGGAATGTATGTGTGGTCTTCTTGCCATTGGCTGGGCACCACATGAGATGTATGTGACGAGTTTGGATACAACAGTGGTATCGAGGTAGGGGGACCACGGTTCGGCGAGAGCCTATTGGCAGGAGAGAAGGAGTCCAGTTCGTAGTTGTCCATAGTAGCAGGACGAGCGCGATGGATGGGCTCACTGGGCTCAAGTTGAATGACGCTGATAGTAATCAAATCAATGACGTAATCCTAGTAAGCATCGTTGATTGATAGGAAGAAAGGCGTTGCGCAAATTTCTACCGTGGCATGATGAGCAGAGAACAATTAGTGAGTTGTGCACGGGAAACGGCCATGGGATGCCAGGTGCAAGAGCCGCCCGAGTGCCGTGATGGGATCATGCACCAATAGGACCCCCCGAGAGTGCCTCCCTTTGGGAGAATGGTGGCAGGTGGTCATCAGGATTGGAATCGCGCCCGCCACCCAGTCACGGTAGGTTCGCCAGGCTTCGCCGCCACAAGTTGCGGCATTTATCAGGATTGGCTGTCGGACACATTTTGGTGATTTCCGTCAGGAGACTGTCCCTATGATAGGATATATCGGGGGTCCTGCATCAATGCTGATATTACTATAAAATTTTGAATCATATGATCATTCATCGAAGTTCGTAATGTGAAATGCAATTTTATCACGTACATAACTCTTGCCATTTTGCGATGAACCATGTGCATGAAGACGCAATGTCAATGTTTGGTGATACATTGAACTTTCTCTTATCATCTTGGCAAGGCACCAATGCAGTGTCATCCAAACGAAAATTCTTCCAAAGACATGTGTCTCCAAGCCAGAGATGATGCTAACGTGTAATATTAGTGAAGTCTATAAGCTCTGCGAAGTCGCATAGTTTCCCGGATCGAACAGGTTGGTGTACTTGTTTGATTCTCCTTGCAAGGCATGTGCAGTCCATTATTTTCAGTTGAACAGTGTCAGTGTGAGGTTGGAAAATGTATCATTTTTCCACTTAGCTACAGACTGCTTTACCTATGTCCCTCGTCAAGGCCAACGCTGACATGTCATCAGCGGTGCGACAGTTCCAATATACCTCGGCAGGCTTCCTCAAGGAGTCAAACTCAAGCTCGATCTTGCAGTCGACTCGCTAGCTGTATATGTATATATTTGAAACAGCGTAGTAGCATAGTTAGCCGGGTAATCAGACGTGGGGGGGGGGACTCAAAGTTAACGGGCTCACTCTGAATCGTGCATCAACAGCATAGAATATTTTTCCCCGAGCCAACAAAAATTCAATTGACTTGGAGAACATCTGAGTCGTAACCGCGTGATTGTAGAACAACAGCCCGATGACCCATTCTTGCAATAACGTCCCGCTCACTACATTGTCTATCGATCCCATCATTGATGTCCTGTACCAACCGTGAAACCTCTTCCGGTAGATTTGAGCCATGAGCGATTCTCGCAAGGTTCTGGTCGAATAATGAATACAGGTAAACCCATGTCCTTCGAACCTCACTCACCGGCAAGTTGAATTCTTGTCCTCCTTTCCGAAGCTGCAAACCACCAACAAGTATATACAAGAGGAAGAAAGCCCCGGTAGACACGGCAATAAGCGGCAAAGAAGACATGAACACCACTTCGAAAGTCGAAAGTCTGGCTGGTACGAAGGCAGTACCGAGATAGCCCGATAAGTATCCTTTCACGTGGATTGGTTAACTATCTACAGTATCTGCAGCAACTAAAAACGCACCCTTTGAGGCTGACTGCAGCATTTGTGCAAAGCCTGCTGAAAGATTCGCAACCGGAAGGAACGAAGCATTCACGATTTTTGCACCACTCGCAGCAGACAAGCCTGGCCAGGAATTGACCTGCTGGGAACCGAAAAGGAAGTTGCGTTCGAGTTGAGAGCCAAGGCCCATCAAGCTACTGTCGTTGTTAGGTCCGACAGAGTTGAGACTACTTAATGCGAAAGACATCATGGTGGTTGTATCCAGTGGGAAGAGATTTCCCTGACCAGTGAGCTGCTTTCCGTCACTGAGAGGCTGAACAGATAGTCGGGCGGACCCTTCAGCACGAACTTCACGAGTCTCTATCACTGCGTTTGGCTTGCAAACGAGGATAGCCAGGTCCCATGATTGATATCCCGCGAACGTCATCGAAGGAGGGAGTTGAATAGTGAATGTTGGTATCCCAGTGAAATTCAACCACACAGCGTTGGCATCTGAGATGACCATGCAGCCGGAGTCGCATTGACTAGCGATTAAAACTGTTGAGCCATCTGTAGGACCATTGAGGGTAGTGTGGTTGATTACACTGAAAGGGATGGGAGCTTTGATCGTGACCACTGTCTGAGAAAAAGCTGCAGCGGAGGTGAGCAATCTGTACACAGAAACTGCGCGAGACATACAAAAATCCATAGTGTCAATGACCACATCTAAATCCATGTCTTCCAAATATACTCCCGCAAGTTCCAGTGTATAATTCGTTGAATTAGACAGTATGATAGGCGTCGTTATGTTGGTGGATGCCCATGTGCAAGATGGCTTCAAGGCAATCACATCCGTCAACCAACGGGCGGTCGAAGTCAACGGGAGATTGAGGGGTTGTGGTACGATGAATGCCGAAATATCTGCCTCAGCGCTAGCAGCAGTAGAAAAGCCGTATCGTACTCCAAGCACCATCTCCGCCCAGAGAATAGAAGCAGCAAAGTCCGCGTTGGTCTGAACATGGGTCTCGTCTGGGTAAGTTATGGAGAAAGTGGTGCTATCGCCCCGACTAAGAATGATGGGAACACAAAGGTGAACGATCAACTTACTTATAAACGCTGTTATTTGCCACCGCCGCAACTGGAAGGGCCACGATGTCACTGTCTGCGAGGACACTTTGAATGCTCACTGGGGTCATTGATTTCACTAAGGGCCAAGGGGAAAGAAATTCGCGACGTACATGCAGTTGGTGCAAGAATCGAAGTTAAAAACACGATAAGATACCCAAGAGTAGCGACCACAAAAAATCGTGAACATCGGCCGGCTATTATCGCAAGAAGCGCATCTATTTTGCCAAATACCGGGCTAGAAATTGAATTGATTGTGGAGAGAGGCACTCCTCGCGCCCTTCTTTGAGTAAGCGCATGGAAGAATTCTTCGCTCTTGCGTTGGATCAGATATACCATACTCGAGACCATAAGAAGAGATCGCTCACCTTGATCACTAATAGGATATCATAGACAGGATAAAGAGCGAGAGTGACGATAGCGATATTAAGGGTCGTAATAGCACTTTTGATTGTTCCTTTACAGCCCAACATGAACATTCTCTACGTTGCGGTAAAGAGACATAACCAACCCAAGTTGTCCCGCGTAATTGAAAACGGACCCAGGTACTTGAGTGGCACGGTACGGTGATTAACGGTATAGCAGAAAGTCAAGTACCCGATGGAAAGGAGGAGCAGAATCAATGGCTTTGAGATAGCATTGATTCGGCGCCAAATCAAGCGGTTGCGAGTGGGCAAGGGACCCAGAGACGGCTGGAAATGATGTTTTGGGGGAGAAATGCTGTCCTGATAGATGGTAGGATTTAGCATGGAGTAGGAGGGGGCATTGACGCGGTCAGGGTATGTGAAGGTAGTCATGTCAACCTCGGTGTCATCGAGTTGTAGGATATTTATCAACGGTGTCGAGCATCACGGGGCCAGTCCGTGGTGCCATAATCCACGCATAGATTGGGGCACAATCAGCCACAGATGGTCCCTCATCAACATCATCCGAGGGACTCCGGATCCCTGCCGTGGCAGACGCCATAGCGAATAGAGCGTGTGCGGCGGTGCGCGTCGGACCAACACAACGAATAGAACAATTCATATGGCCTGCACAGCCACCCCGTACAGACACCACCGTTCACTAGGTTACAAAAGTTGAACATCCGTCGACTCCCACAGCCGACTTTCGTTTCTCATGTTTGACTGTTTTCTTTGATTGTAGCCCGTATTCGCGACCCTGGTTTCGTTAATCACGTACGAACATGCAAACACAGGACCACCAGCGACGTTCACCAAAACGCCAAGATACTTTCGACCTTCGTGACCAAATCATGACAGACGACCACCATACATCCTCACACATGCATGCGCATGCCGATGCAACAAATACTTATGCAGGCGCATCTGACGAGGAACATTCCGTTCTAGAGGACGACTCTGATGGCGAAGAGCGTGACGTAGAGTACATGGACGAAGAGGACGACCGTTCCTCTTCACTCTCTATTCCAAATGAATCTATCGACTTTGATTTGGTCTACTCGCTGCATAGCTTCGCAGCCACAGTCGAGGGTCAAGCCAGCGTAGTCAAGGGCGATAGCCTGTTCCTTATGGACGACAGCAACAGCTATTGGTGGCTCGTCCGTGTCCTCAAGACCCAGGATGTCGGATATATTCCTGCAGAGAATATCGAGACGCCCTTTGAACGTCTCGCGAGGTTGAACAAACATAGGAATGTGGACGTGAGTCTCAAACCGTCCAATACCTATTCAGTCATAATATTCTTTCACAGCTCGCCCACGCAACTCCCCAAGAACTGCAGGAAGACGTTGAACGTGTACGGAATAACCTTTCTTCTCGCGCTGGCTCGCACCATTCCCCCTCCCCCACACCTGGTTTTCCTGCCGCATCTGCTGGACAGGGCAAAGGTGTCACATTCACAACTGCCCGCTCTGTCCACCGCTACCCGCCTGCGGTTTGGCGTGAGGAAGATGAAGATGAAGATGACGTGGAGTGGGATGACGGCGCATATGAGGAAGAGGACCCAGATCTTGCCGAAGAAATGCTGGTTCGTCAACGCCTAGGCCAAATGCATCATGACGAGCAGCAGGATTCGCTAGGCATGCAGATGGAGCCAGACGACGGAATGAGCTGGGATGATGGCGTTGCAGAAGACATGCAAGCACAAAACGCGCAGAAGAAGATAGAACAACAGATGCTTATGACGCCGGGTGCTTTGCGACCTGGAAATGCAGTCGAGAGACAACAGCTGCAGATCCAGGTGCAGCAAGAGATTGTAATCACTGAACAGAGGCAGCAGCAGGAGGAGCAGGCGCCTCAACAAGCTCTACACCATCAAACCTCGCGCGACCATATCGCTATCGACGTCCCTCCGCCTTCGCCGCTTTCACCCAGTAAGAGCATTGATCCCGCAGAGGCAACCGAGACAAAGAAGCTCTCTGTGACACCTTCGATCGCTCGTGAAGAGCAAGTCAATGAAGCCCCAGCGTCAAGCGGACCGCTTCTCCCAAGCGCCATCATGCAGAAGCAGGAGGAGGACAGGAAGCGCACTCGCGAGGAAATCGAGCTCCTCGAGGAAGCCTCGAAAAAGAAGCTCAAAGGGAAAGACAAGTCACTTCAGCCCGTCTCGAATATCCCAATGCAGAAACCTGTTCAGGGGTCTGGTAAGCTCCGCAAAGAGCAACGCGACACCACAGATGATGAAGGGAAGGAGAAAGAGGAGAAAAAGAAAGGCGGTGTATTCAGACTCTTTGGCCGTAAAAGAGATAAAAACAAAGACAAGTCAACCTCCGCCGAGACCGCCTCCACTGAAACACGCGAATCTCAAGAATCGGGACGATCTTCTAGCAATATTCACGGACCCGGATCTGAACCACCAATGTCTCCTGTGACTGCGACAGCTATGCGTCAACAACAGCAAGTTATTCGCACCTCAAGCGAAACGAGGACACCGACGAGACCTCAGCCACAGCAGACACCTCAGACGCCACCACAACAGGTGCAGGCTCAGGTGTCGCAGCATGCGTCGCAGCTACGCCAGCGCGATCAACAACAGCAGGCACTGTACCATCAACAATATCTTAGTCACTCCCCCTCATCGCCACCGGAAGCACCCTCTTACGGCTTACAATCGGCTTCCGCCGTGTTGTCGAGCTCGGGTTGGTATAATACATCAGCTAGTTCTGCCGCCGGACTTGGGTTGGGCTTGCCCTCCTCCAGACCGAGACCTGGTTCTCTCGTGCTTTCGCCAACCGCCGATGGACAAGGCGTTGGCGTACCTGAACTCAGTGTCATTCGCGTGTTTGCAGGCAAACACCTGGAGACAGAGGCAACTTTCAAGACTGTCCTTCTCAACGCATCTACCACTTCATCCGACCTCATCCGTCAAGCTATCCAACGCTTCCGTCTCCCCACTGCCGAGGTTGAAACTGACTACTACCTCACCATCAAGCAGGTTGAGGGTTCATCTGCGATTCTGCTCCCGGAGGAGAAGCCCCTCGGAGTATTCGAGTCGGTCGTGGAGGCCGCTATGGAATTGCCCAAGGTCAAGCGGAGCAGCGTGGGCAGTATCAGCTCCGTGTCCAGCAACCTCTCTATGCATCCCGCCATAAAGAAGTTATCCATGAACGATTTCAGCGACGACTCCGTAGTCAAGTTCTACCTTAACAGACGTCGCGATGGACTAAATGACAGTCCGACGACGGAGGAGGATGAAACAATACATGCAGACTCTTCTCAGGACACAGTCGAGGGTCTTAATGTCCCTGCTAGCAGCGCCAATGTCACTCCCGATCGGTTCAGCTCTCCCTCGTACCGCTTCACATTACAGCTTGTCATCCACCCTGATGACCTGCCCGAAGATATGGTATTCGACGCAGTCACCGAAGCCATTGTCTTCAAAAACACGCTGCGCGACAGGGTCCAATCCACGTCGTCGATTTCTTCAGGTGTATCGCAGGGTCAGCGCCGTAAAGTCTTCACCTTCCCCAAGAACGTCACTGTTGCTGAAGTGATTGAGCTTGGCCTCGAGCGCTTCGGCATCCTAGAGGGTGTCGTTGATGGCGGTGACGAAATTGAAGACAAGAATACGAAAAGGCGGAGTACCACCAAAGTCCGATATGGCCTCGCGGCTGACGTTGGAGGGCAAGGTAAGTATGCTCGCAGCACAAGTGGATTTCCATACTGATCTTTCTTTAGAACGAGAACTTTCACCTTCAAGTAGGGTTACCGACGCATACACGCGTCCTCCTACTTTCCGTCGGGTTCAAGAAGCCAAGCGCAGATCCATTGATTCTGCTCAGCTGCTTGGGAGCCTGGATGACGTTCATCCCGACGACCCTCTTTTCATCCTCCGCCGTGCAATCTCCTATCGAACCTCGTCATCTCGTCACCGTATGTCTGCCCCCCTTGATGAGCTCGCTCTTCAGCATTTCCGTGATTCAGTATCAGGCTCTAGTCTCAGCTCTGACAATCCCGCCGAAGAAATCAAACCGAGGCAATTGTCAAGGCAGGAAATCATTGCAGCGCAGCGCGCCGAATCGCGCGCCAATCAAAAGGCAATTCTTTCTGCCCAGACCAACTCCGTTCGCGGTGTGGATGTTCTTCTGCCTGGGAACGCCATGATCCGTAGCTCCAGATACGACTCTGGAGACAAAACGCGCTATTCATACGTGCAAGACGGCGAGTCCTTCGACATCAGTGACATTGTCGAGCAAGAGTTATGCGAAGGCAACCAGGCACAAAAGAGCGATCTGCTAGAAGGTGTCCTTGGGCGCAACAAGGAAGGCATGAACAAGAAGATTGACCGAGTACTGAACAAAATCAAAGATGGACGACTTCAGACTCAATACGCCATTGCTGCAGCTCCGAGTCCTGACAGTCTTCCATCCGCTGGCTCTGCCCCTTCAGAGTATTCTGTCGACGACGCCGTGACCGCTCGTTCTGGTTCTGAAGGCAGGACTCCCACACCGCTTGGGGGTAATGTCACTGGTACCCGACGTGTTGCGTCACCAGTGTCTGACACATCTCGGACAACAACACCTACTCCAGCAGACGGTCGGCACAGTCGCACTCGGTCCACCACCCCGTCATCGAAACCTGGGTCGTCGAGTGCTTCGCACCCTTTGCGTCAATCGTCGATTGCCTCAGTCATGTCAGAAGTATCTACATATGCCACGCCCACTGCACAACTCATCAGCCCCCCTGGAACTCCACGCACCGAGAGTGCCTCGAAACAACAAAACGTCAAGCGACCGTTCGTCCCTAAAGATGACTTCGGTGTCTCACATATGATGGCGATCATTGAAATCGCTGGTTCGGCACCCAAGGTTCCTCAAATTCCTGGAGATCCGGTGGATGAGTTGTTGTTTGGTAGGCCACTGGACTCGACCCCTCTGCACCCAGATATCCAAAAGATATACGCTGGTACTTTCCAGCAATTTGATGAGATGGACAAGGTGAGAGCATCGAGATTGATGAAATGTTTGGTGCTGACGGTCACTGCAATAGACACTGGATGAATACCTTCAATACGCGATTAGTGCTCGTTAATGGTCGATCGATAGAGTTTTACTGGCTTTGGATTTAGATACCTCGTTCAAATGTTATTTATATATCTCGCGTTCTTGTTTGACTATTTAATCTCTGACTGGATTGATATCAGATTTTCTTTGTGTCTTGGAGTCGAGTAGCGTCGTAAGTACTCAACGTAGCACGGAAATATACCAGAATTGAAAACCCCCCCGAACTTGGCGCGTGTTGACACCTCTGTTCAAGAAAACCCGTGAACTGTCGAAAAGTCGGGATAATTGACCCTCCCCCCCAAGATGTTACAAATGACGAAGTTCCTCATCTTCTATGTAAAACAGACTGCATTTAGGTGGTCGAAACGCAGAAGACGATCCTTTACGACTTTGCCAGAAAGGTCTGGCATGCACGGCCAAGTGGAATGTAGATTGCGCAATATAGCCTCAAGTAAACGCACGTCGATGGGTTAACACCGCCTGCATGATGGTTACATACAGAACGGAGGATGACTTAACCACAAACCTTCACCTATGCGCCCATCACAACGTCCACTTCATTCACTTCTGTCCCGTTACCGGACGCAGATGACGTGAAAACGTCTGCTCCGGCTGCTAGCGAATCAATAAGCAACGCAAGTCTAGATGATCCTAGGTTGGGCTCCTGCAAGAGATGTTCGTTGGGACCGACTCATGTGTGAAGTAAACGCTGCCAACCTTTCGGATTTCCTCCAGGTCTTCTTTAAAGCCTTCTGCAATAGATGACATCCAGAACTTCCTGAATTTGTCTTTCATGGCTTGGTCACGCGCCATGTCATCTTCAGACGGATTTGACGGTAGAAAAGATGGTATTTCTGCACTGGGCGGAGGAGGTGAAAGCGAACTTCGCCTAGCAGCGCCGTTCTTTTCGTGAGCGACCTGGATTTGTTTCTTGGACGTACTAGGGTCGTCATGATCTGATTCAGAGTCGCTGGACGATGATTCAGATTCAGACGACGAGGTCACATCGGATTCAGCTTGTTTTGGAGGAGGGGGCTTGGATTGCACGGATTGCACGGATTCATCAGAAGACGTGTCATCATCGGAAGAGGACGAGCCAGAGGACACCGCCCGTCTCTTGCGCTTCCTGTTCCTTCTCCGAGCGGGCTTTGCAGCTGGCGGGCCCATACTGTGGTTGACCAAAACAACTTAAATAAATTTCGATCAGGATATTTGTGATTAGATAATCATCAGATTGATTACCTTTTTTCCTTCGACTACGTCTGATCTACGCGATGAGCAACAAGACTGTTGGCGTTTTGGGTGCGCGTGAGCAGACAGCTTCAAATTTTTCTATAAGAGTGCTCATGACATCCACCAGGCTATGTTTCTAGTGTCCTGTTATTGCCTCTGACTTGCTCCTTCCAGGCGGAGGGCAGCTTGGGCGAATGCTGGCCGCTTCCGCCGCTCTGCTCAACATCGACATAGTGATCCTCGACAGTGGTGGAAATGGGCCAGCGAAACAGATAATCTCCCCGAGATTATCCTCCCTCGCCCACATCGATGGTAGTTTCACAGACCCCGAAAAAATCAAGGCATTGGCCAGCAAGGTCGACGTTCTTACTGTTGAGATTGAACACGTTGATACCACTGTGCTTGAAGAAATACAGTCGGCGTCCGGAGCTATAATCCATCCCAGTCCATCTACGGTGAAGATCATCCAAGACAAATTCATCCAGAAGCAACATCTCCAGGCTCACCAATGCCCCGTGTCCGAATTCATCCAGGTCCCATCCGACGTCGAATCAATACGGCAGACAGCGGAAAAGCTTGGACTTCCATTCATGCTCAAGAGTCGCACTTTGGCGTACGACGGTCGGGGTAACTTTATTGTTCGGGACCTTGCTCAAGCTGAGCAGGCCATCTCCGCCCTCGGTAACCGCCCCTTGTACGCGGAGAAGTGGGTTCCATTCGTGATGGAGATTGCCGTCATAGTGGTGCGCTCCACGACAGGCGAAGTTCGCTCATACCCCGCCGTGGAGACCATTCATAAAGACAACATCTGTCATTTGGTTTTCGTTCCCATGCGGGATCGCGACACACAAGTCGCTATTCGTGCACAAGACATAGCCGAAGCTGCAGTCAAGACCTTTCAGGGTGCTGGCGTCTTTGGAGTTGAGATGTTCCTCATGCAAGATGGTAAAAGTCGCTTTCTCTGGTACCATTTGAGCTGGTCTAACACGCGTATTCTTGCTAGGCTGCATATATATCAACGAAATCGCTCCTCGGCCTCACAATTCCGGGCATTATACAATAGAAGCTTGCAAAACCTCCCAATACGAAAACCATCTGCGTGCTATCCTCTCACTCCCACTTGGCTCCACGTCGCTCAAGGTGCCATCAGCTGCAATGTTGAACATTATCGGCGCATCATCCAACATGACAGAAATTACACGTTTCGTATCCGAGTGTATCAACGTAGACGGCTGTACGGTCCATCTGTATGGCAAATCCGAGTGCCGCAAGGGACGCAAAATGGGACACGTCACTATCGTGGGCAGTTCAGATGCAGAGGTTCGTTCTCGCCTCCGGCCATTGCTAAAGGCATTGCCTTCTGGGAGTACCGACGAAGAACTTGCTCTATACGGCCCAGATGCCCCCGCTCCAGGAAGCGGTCATTCCCACAAATATCCACTCGTCGGTGTGATCATGGGCTCCGATTCCGACCTCCCTGTGATGTTACCAGCAGCTCGCATCCTGGACCGGTTCAAGATTCCCTACGAACTCACCATCGTCTCTGCACATCGCACACCAGATCGGCTCGTTGAGTACGCAAGGTCAGCTAGCTCAAGGGGTTTGAGGGTTATCATTGCTGGCGCAGGTGGTGCAGCGCATCTTCCCGGTATGGTGGCTGCCATGAGCCCACTCCCCGTCATCGGCGTACCCGTCAAAGGTAGCTCGCTCGATGGAGTTGATTCATTGCATAGTATCGTGCAAATGCCGGTGAGTGGAGGTTTTGTGTCCATGCATGGTTCGTAATGACTGAGCGTCACTACAGCGAGGTATACCTGTGGCAACAGTTGCGATCAATGGCGGTATGAATGCTGGGTTATTAGCTGTGCGGATTCTTGGGGCTGGTATGCCTCGTCTATTTGCGGAGATGGATGCGTATTTGAAAGGGCTAAAGGGTGAGGTTATAGCAAAAGTTGAGAAGCTAGAAGACGTTGGCTGGGAGGAGTATGAGGTCAAGCGATAATACACAGGTGAAGATCTGCATAGCTTCCCTTACTAACGCAAACGAAATACACTGGTTTCTTCACAAGCACGTTGTATTTCCCGCTGTTGGAGTAAGTTTCTAATGCCTGTTAACCTCTCGGTGGGTAAGTCACTGTTTCCTCGGCACCTCGGAGTCAGGTCTTGAACTACATGAAGATCTCGATGCAGGCTTGGAATAGAAAGAGCCTTCGTGATCTTCTAGAGTAGGGTGGGAAATAGAAGTATGATTTCGGGATGACAAATGTGAGCGCTCCACTTCGAACATCCGTGTATCCGAATTCGGAACATTTAACCCCTGTGTCAGCCACCTGGTCTGCTTCCTTGCGAGTATTTAAACCGAGTCGATCCTAATTCGCCCCGTCAACTGCTCTCTCTTCTCCTCTATCACCATCTTATCATTTATGCCTTGTCCGACGTCCCCCATCATGTTTTCCCAACTTTTAGAACTAGGTATGTGCCATATATGGCCTCGGACAGCATCGTAGTACTGACGGACTGATCCTTTCCCGTCGCTGCTTCGCCCCTTTTCCATCTAGGGTCTACAAGGTATGTTTTATATCGCCACCCGTGTATCAGATGGCTGACATTTTTTCATTCAGGGTGTGACTTCAAGATTTACCGGCGGACGCTAAAGTCCAGCACGCTCAGTATTTAACATCGAACGCCGCCGTTTGACCCAGGACGGGCTTTAACATGGGAATGTCCCCAACGGGACGGCAAGGCCGACCTTAGGCGGCAGATGGATAACTTCAAGTGTGTCTTCTGACATGCACTATGCAATACGCTTACGACCCAGAGTCCTATCCACTGCGTCAGAGCATCCCGCTACAGTGTGCGTCAAGATTCAAAATTCAACAGGTATGTTATATGCCTGCCTCATTCGTACTTGCCTGTCATGAATGACCTTGACCGTACTCGGGATTTGTCTAGCCTGCATCAAGGCTCGATATTTTAACCAGGTATGTTGTATGCTCGGTACCTTCGGATGTGCTTCACAGCTGACATCGACGGCTCAGAATTTATCTGGCATGCATCAAACTTCTGGATTTGACCAAGGTATGTTGTATGCTCGCTACATTCAGACGTGCCTCGCGGCTGACATTAATGCCTTGACCACGTTCAGGATTTTTGACGAACTATCACGACATATATCAAGATTTAAATTTCGAAGGCAACGCGAACTTAAAGGAAACCCACAGTGACTTCGATGACTACGATGACGGTGTGACGATTATGATGTCGACGATGACTGCCACGGTCACAGCGACATGACTACGACGACCACGACGACTGCGATGATCAAGACGACTGCGACCACGATTGCGACCACGACTACGACCATGACTGCGA
>MU837088.1:0-119088 GCA_029603245.1 Rhizopogon salebrosus TDB-379
CTTCAAGCCCCGGCTGTCAAGTGGGTAAGTAAAACCGTGACAAAGACAGATATTTACTGCACTCTCGTTGAGTCCGTCCGTCGCAATCTTTGTTTTGTGGCGTGTCGGGCGAGCCGATCGACACGTTCACATTCTCGTGCCAGATCTTAATTGGGCCCAGGACTGTTTTACTACTCTCCGTATCCCCGTTGGTGCCACAACCTCACTTCCCACATAAAGTGCCGGCTGCAAGTCCGGTATATCATACCCGAGGGCCGAAAGTGCTGGAGAGTGATATATATTTTGGCACGAACACCACTGGGTTAGTAACTGAGTCCGCTGAATCGTCACCCACTGACACCAATCCCTTGAATATGACCATAGTCATAAATGATCCCCATTTGTGGCCAGAAATCAGCTACTTTCGTGTAGTCAGCTACTTTGAAGGTTCGTCAAGAACGACTGGTCTCACTCAACTTTTGACGATACCTTCACAGTCGCATCTTTGACTGTGGTAGTATACGACATCGGTGCGCGATATAGTATTTACCCAGAGAGTCATTGATGTATGTAACTTGTATTCGCCAGCACTGACATTCGGACAAGAGGTGAGTCGAATTTCGGGACTCGGTGTACCCATCTCACTATAAACGGCTCTATAGCTCGAACTAGTCTGGGTGAGCAGAATAGCATGTCAAAGAACTCGAAGATAGTGAATTTAATCCCTGACAGAGGCAACGCTGGTCCCTCTTGACTTGGCTATATCTCATCGTGCATAGCTTTTGGTTTTGAAAGTGCATTCGGAAGAGTGCTGACTTCAAAATATTCTAGGTGCGATATGTTGGGATACCATTCACTATGTATGTTCGCAACTTGGAACATAATGAGTTGAGTATGTGCTAATAGGCTTTCCTCACTTTTAGCGTGCAGATGCTCCGTATGTCTCTCAACACATTACGGCCATTCTCCTGATCACTAGCATGCAGTAAATTTGCCGTCAGTCTCATTGGCAGATGCAGTGAGCGCTTTGTATCATTGTCATCATTCCAGTTCAATTGACTGCATTCCTACGTAGGGGTGAGTAAGAGGACATCAACAAAATTCAAGTTGATTCAACATACTGACGATTATAACAGATGTGCGTTTTGAAATATCGAGACTTCTGACGCTCATGACTGAGGATTTCTTTCAGGCACTGTCTTTGGTATCATAACGGACTGCATATCTTTCCTCGCAAATTCTATGCTGTCCAGTAAGTAGCACTCCACTGCTGTACCTCAGTGATTGACCTATTCTATAAGTCATTGTGATCGTTCGCTTACATGCCATGTATGAGCAATCCAGAAAGATGCTTGCATTTCTCGTTGTAGCATTCATGGCTATCCGAATCGCCGACGGAGTAATGGTTGTAATAAACGACCGTTATGCGTCAGGGGGTAAGCTTCGGTTAAAGCACTTTAGCATCAGGCTCATAAGACGAATGTCAGAGGAGTACGTCCTCTCTGGCGCCCATCTGTGTGGTTATGACTTTCAGACATCTCTGGTCAATGCATCATGGATATTAGGCGCTGTATGGGAGATCTTCGTACTGTGCCTTGCACTCTGGATTACCGTAAAACCCTTCCGTGAACAGCAACGATCATCAGCGGGATGGACTGTTTCTCTATATTAATAAAGACTCACATCTTCTACTTCGCAAGGTAAGCTTGTGATTTAAATGTCGTAATCACTGCTCAAGTTCCACATTACTTAGTTTTGTTGCTGTTTCTTGCCTTACCTTCGGCATCCTCTTCTCTCCAGTACTCTATGTATGCCAACCTATGGTTGATATCTCCGTCTGAATTATCCCCTCATTATTTAAACAGAACTCATTGTCCGTTGGAGTCCAGATCTATAATGGGATTCTTCAAATTATCCAAGTCGTGCAGATGTTCGTGCTGGGGCCGCGCCTCATCCTTGGACTTCGAGAATATCACGCAAAACTCGTGGCCAACTCTGACGAAGGAACAGACATGACTTCAGTTGCTTTCCAGGAACGCGTACACATTACAACCGGCGGCGGCGTGTAGTTGGAGAAGCGTTCCAAGTAATTACACGTGCTCTACAGGGAATAATTTATGCATCGTAATTTTATACAAGTGTTATGATATTTATTCAGAGCTTCGTCGTGGTTACTAGGTATTTGTCTGTATTGTCAACACATAAACATGTTTGAATATTTGAATCTCACGACGCTAGTGACAAACTCGCTGCACGCGGCACTGAGAATCATGTATCGATACTTGTAATTGAAAGTGCGAAAGAGAATGATGGATAGCGCTGACGCAAGCAAGGTTACCGCCGACGCCAGGCGGCATTTCCCAAGTGAAATTACCAGATTGGAAAATGCCCTTTCAAACGACCGCTTCCACTGTGCTCTCAAGCATCAGCCCGCCCTGTTGTGAATGACTTGGGGCTTGACGGCGTGATTGAAGTCTTATGTACATCAATCGCAATGTCATGAAGGCATTTCACCAGTTTTAGTTGAATAATGGTAGTCTACTACTTATGGACAGAGATTAGGATCGACGTAATCGATTGTGCTGTACTCTCAACCTTATCATATCTATCGTGACTCCATTCTACATCACCTCCATCTTGAACCATAACTCGACGTACGCAGTCATGCCAGGACGCCTTGTAAACAAAGTAATGTGGATATATGCCTTGCGACCTGCCATACAGCTGACAGAAAATTCAAATCTAGTCTGCCATTGTCACCGGAGCAGGGTCGTAAGTCTACAACCTTAATTCGAGTCCTGATCTTCATGCGATCGCAGCGGCATCGGTCTCGAGTCATCACTACTCTTCGCTCAGGAAGGCGCCAATGTCTTGCTCGTCGACATCAATCTAGCAGCTGCAGAGAAAGGCGCTGCGCTGATCCAGCAACGGTTCCCAAATGTGAAAGCTCTGGCCGTTCGTGCTGACGTTGGCAAGGAAGCGGACATCAAAGCAGCCGTCGACCGCGCTGTCGCAGAGTTTGGTAGACTGGATGTTATGGTGGGTATTTCCTCAAGTCGATCATCCGCGCGAACGCGTCTCAACGATGCAAATCCACAGTTCAACAACGCAGGTATAATGCACCCACAAGATGATCACGCCCTCAATACCGAGGAGAACATTTGGGATTTGACGATGCAGATAAATGTGAAAGGCGTCTGGTGGGGCTGCAAGTACGCCATCATGGCCATGCGGCAAAATCCTGTTGATGAGGCCAAGGGGCTTCGCGTCGGGGGCTCCATTATTAACACTGCGAGCTTCGTTGCGATCATGGGTGCTGCTACCCCACAGTTGGCATGTACATGAGCTTTTTTTTTTTTTTTTTGGCAAAAATGACGATTCTCATGCTTATGTCCTTCAGATACTGCGTCGAAGGTGAGTGCAAAGTTGTTGTAATAAACGCCAATTCTAAGAGGACGTCAGGGTGCTGTGTTGTCCATGACTCGAGAGCTCGCGATGGTGCATGCGAGAGAAGGAATTCGGTTGAACTCTCTTTGCCCGTAAGCTGAAGTGGTACTTGCCATGCTGCATGCTGACCTCGTCACCGATAGTGGACCCCTGAAGACGCGTCAGTTCACGATATGTTTACAGCAAAGGCCATCTCTCTGACATGGAACTATTTATATAGCTCTATTAATGGATTTCCTCAACACACCAGAGAAGAAAGAGCGTCGGCTCGTTCACCTCCCCATGGGTCGTTTCGGTGAGGCCATCGAACTAGCCAAGGCAGCATTGTTCTGTACGTTTTCTGCTGTAATGTTACTAACTGGCCGATCTGATTTCATCATCTCATGTGCAGTGGCGAGTGATGACAGCAGTTATATGACCGTATGTCTCCCTTCAATCGTTTGCGACATACTTTAACCAACATGATGTTACCAACAGGGCACGGATTTCAAGGTCGACGGAGGTCTCACTTCGTGCTATGTTACCCCTAATGGAGAACCAACCCTTGAGCCTCCCGCCAGTCTCATTTGAAGGGCAATTAATATTCAGCCTGGGCCTTTGTCAACTGACAACGCATGGAAGTTTCAAGAGCAACACGATAATAATTTTAAAGGGTAGAACGAATGTACTCATGCCCTGTGTTTATACATGATACAATGGTGAACATGTTTCAGAACTTCCTCAGGCTAGGAATGTGCATTATTTAACCAGGGTCACCACCAATGGCACCATGGCAACCACTAGCGAAAATCTATCACGAACTATAGATCAGGGATCAATGATTACATAAATTAACTGGTCTTCATCTCTGCCCGGCGTCGCTTGTTGCCTTGTTCCTTTCTGATTCTGGCAATCTCAACGCCGATATCGTTCTGCAACTGCTTGTGCAGGCTGGGGCGATATCCGAGCATGAACAACAATTCCAAGTGCACGAAGAAAGGGGCGAGCACGAGAGCTGAAAGGGACGAGTAGTAGTAGAAGATACGCATGAATTGATGCGGGATGGGTGACCTACCACCAAGGATGTTATCTAGCAGTGCTGGAGCACGACGTTCAGCAAGCCCATGCCCTAGGAACTGGGCAATCCATGAGATAACTTGAATGATAATCGCGTCTCGCATGCCGCCAGGACGGTATGCGTATGCTGTCGCAGTCAATAATGTCAATACCATCTGTGGCGCGTATAACAGCTAGAGCAGGTGTCAGGCGTCGTGCGTGGTTACAGCATGGGAGACGCACGGCAGCTATGGGTTCGAGAATGAGGTAGTAGACGAGGTAGAAAGCGGTGAGCACCGCAGGTACGTTCATGTCGAACACGAAGTATTCATTGAACGCGTAGTGAACCTCTGGCAAGAATGCAGGATTTGGCGTGCGAGTCAATAATACCAGTGCACTCCTGGATAGGAATGATGTAGTAATCCGTATCACCTCAGAGCGAGGAGATGACGCACCATAGCAGAGCTGGTACGCCAAATATGTGAATGAGGATGTTGACTGGATTGGAGTGGTAGGAACCATAGAACGTGAGCTGTTGGGATGACGGTCCACGTTATGTGAGAAGTTGGTTGGGGTCGTCAGTGTCAGTGCGGCGTACCTGTTTGCGAACGTCGAACAAAGAGAGAGTCATGGTGGGTGATCGTGCACTAGAGCTGCGCAACCTGACATAGTATTCATGGAGACGAATCACATTCGAACGGAACTAGTCGTCCCTGCCGGCAAACACCGGACCGAACCTAGCCATTATGGGATACATTCCTTAACGTTGGCACTACCGTCCTGGCCATCTCCCTCATTTCGTGCCTTCGCCGTCGTTCTGCTGACTCGCGCATTCACCCACACGACGTGGCTCGACCTATCAAGAAGTTCATCCTCATTGCCTAAATTTCCTATCTTGGATTTACTGCCGGTCACGTGATTTGTACCAACGTCAGTACTGAAGGCCACGACACCCAAACTTCCTCTTATTTCCAGTGTCACCATGGTTCGTTCTACAATAATAGTCCGCGCAACAGATGCTTTGCCACTCGCAGCAAGCGTGGATGATGAGCAGGTTAGATTTCTCAGTAACAACTGGAGCGCTTACTTACTCCAATAGATCGAACAAGCTCTTCAGGAGCACAAGCAACAGTCGAAGCTGATCTTTCGACGTATCACACCCAACTCGGAACCACGGTGTTCCATCGAGAGCGGGCCATACACACTTCAGTGAGCGTCCATTCATGCCTCGGTTCGTATCCACATCCTCAGCTGCCTGGTGAAATACAGTTACTTGCTCACGGACAATATCGTGTACCTCACAATTGCAGACAAGTCTTACCCGAGGAAGCTTGCGTTCTCGTATTTAGAAGAACTTTCGAAGGAATTTGCTGTCTCATATGGACCCAAAGTCGAGACTGTGCGAAAACCATATGCCTTTGTCGGGTTTGGTGCGTAATCCTCGTGCGCATATTTTCCCTGAGGACTTATTGGCGTTTCATTCAGATACCTTCATGTCCAAAACTGCACGGCTATATCAGGATACACGTGCCGCTGATGCAGCTGGATCAAATCTGGACAAGTTGAACAACGAGTTGCACGACGTCACTCGCATCATGACTAAGAATATGGAAGAGCTCCTGTGGAGAGGGGACTCGTTAGACAGTGAGTGCTGAGATCCTGTCGACTCTTCCCTGATTCCTTGACGCTTTGGCAGGAATGTCGCATCTGTCAACCTCGTTGCGTTCTGAATCGGAGAAGTACCGCAAGGCAGCAAGAAACGTAAACCTTCAAGCACTCATACGACAATATGCACCCTTTGGGGCAGTAGCATTTCTCGTTATCATCCTGTTGTGGTGGCGATTCTCATGAGCTGCATTTGACTTTCTGCTGCAAAGAGTCAGACATGTTTCATCCAGGCGAAGTAATCTATCGCATTTTGCCAGACATTTGTAATGTTGTGCCTTCTTCGGCTCAGTATATCATATCTCCTGTTACTATCTGAAGCCCTGGCTCCGTAGCAAGCGCCCCCCACACTATCACCCTTTCATATTGCCCAAACAATTAGCGCCGGCGCGATTTCCTCGTTCGTACCTTCAATGTTACACCATCAGTGATATTCTAACATAGACTGCCGAAGCATTGAATAGAGTTGAACCGTATCATTTAAAGGAGAGAACCCAGCATAGTGTCGCGACCTCGGTTTCACACGAGAGTGGATTTTTAGGGAACGACTTATAAGCAATGGTCGTGGTCTCCGTCGAACATAGCATTCTGAAACCTTGATAAGTTCATTTCGGCGTAGATTGCAAGCATCCCCGGCGCTCCCGCGAGACTTTAAGATCATAAGAGGCAATTCTCGCTGCCACAACTCAGCAGCATGTTTCTTCCGTTCGTAAACTGATAACAACAGGCAGCACTGTGAAGAGGCATGTGCGTCAGGACAATAGATGTTGCTCACTTGTGGATGTACTACTACTTACCCCTGCAGAGTTTCAGTTTTACGGGGGAAGCCAGGTCTTTCCTAGCATGCCGCTCGAGGTCCCAAAAGCAAGCAAGGGGGAATCAACTGGTATTCGAGTGTCCCGTGACAGTCGTGGACTGATGCGTGTTTAGACATTACACTACCCGGACCAAAACCGCTTTCTCTCATCGGCGATGCATTGAACACATCTTCCGACGCCGTGGTTGACATGCAATCAGTGGACGAAGCAATATGGCAAGGAAAATTGCCATCTACAAAGTTAGTACAAACTCGTTCCGAAGTTCGATGCAACCTGCAGGAAAATACTTTCCGGAATTGCTCTGTCCAAGTTATGAGCGTCATCAACCATGTGCAGCCCGCGACGAATCTATTCAGGTAGCCGCACCCATCGAACGTCAGGTGTGCCGTATCTAAAGGCGTGGTTACCTCGTGGGTCCCTAATGTTGGTTAGTTCAAACCTTTTGGCGCATGCCGGGTTAGACTTTTCGAGGGGAATCCTCGTGCCTGTGCGCATTTATCTCCCTTTCAATTCTTCCTTATGAAACTGTGTTGACGGCTCATCACTACTTAGTCACTGGTGGCCCATCTTCCATCACGGCCCCCTGGAGCGTCTGTCAAAGGATCAAGCCAAGGTTTTCGCAGCATGGTTAACCAATGACCACTGGCAAACAATATACTTTCCTAGATAGGTTTTTTGCACAACCCTTGTATGGGAAGCTGACACTGAATTATTTTGCGATGCTATGCCTCAGACGGTGACCGACGGTGACGTATATTTCTTCCCAGAAATCACGCTGCATCTTGAAGAGCAATGGAGAGCGTAGCCTGAGATCGGTGTTGCAGTTAGGAAGAATGGGACCTTTGGCAGGGACAATCACCCCTATGTGAATTGCGCGCATAAGTTGTACCATCAAGAAGCAGACCGTCCACACGTCAAACTTCCACCAATGGCCTAAAGGATCCGCCCTGGTTGGGTCAGAAGACGTCTATGAGCCTATGAGGTTTACTTCATTTTAAAGGAGCGCCCATGGACCAGACATTTGCCTACCATAAACCAATAATGACCAGGCGGATGATGCAGATCCTAACGTACGCTCACTCGTTTGAGTTTTAATGTTGACACAAGAGGTTCCTCGCTTCAAATATTAATTATAGGCTAGCCGAGCCGGACCTTCGCAAAGCTTTGGAACGACGGGAAACAATCATTCAAAAGAACGAATATAACTGGAACTGCTGTACTGTGGAGTATGTGCTGGTGCGTCAGCAGTATTCACTTTCTCACATCCATGTCTCACTCGTCATGCACATTGCACGCTAGTTATACCCTAAACCAGAAAGAGACAACAAGGCAGTCGTTCACTCTTCATACAATACTCGTTTTGTCTGCAATCGCTTTTGGGAATGGCGTGGAGGTCACACTTGTATTGTAATGATGTTTTTAGATGCTACCTCACATGCTCACCCGAATACGAGAAACTTCGCAATCGAATTGTTCTTGTTGTGTCATTTATTGTCCCTTGGAATCCGTGTCCGTGGACGAATATATATTGCGTAGCACTGCAAGTTTTCAGATATTAGTACATCGAAGTGTGTGCGTGAGTTGAGGAGCATGCCTCAGGGTCTAAGAGGGCAGAACGGAAATAAAAGTAACCCGCAAAACCCACAGACCCCGCATGCAATGTGTTCCTACATAGCCGATCAACAGGCGAAATCAGCGCCGAAATCCCCTCCGTTGCTGATTGTCTCGATATAGCGCAACCACGAGGCAGGGTCGTTAATTAGGCTGAAGCCAGAAGATCGCGTTATCAGTGAAATCCCCTTCCTCCAAGCTTCCATCATCTTCAGGAGCAGAGTACACGATGAGCGGAGCAGGAGGCTTCACATTGCCCCAGCAACAACCCCAAGCATATTCGCCCTCGTCAGGCCAGATTTCGCCTGGATCTATCACTTACACCACATCTACTAATCCAGACGGGACGGTTATATACCATCCTTTCAAGTAAGATTATATTTGTCTCGTAGACTAACTTCATCCTGACCTATTGGTCTTACAGGGCGGTTCCTGCAAGGTATGTTGTTTCGATGCCGACGGGATCGCACTGATCCACTCATGATGTGCAGTTATCAGACGCCCCAAGGTGTTGTGCATGGTATCCAATGGGTACCTGCGGAAGCCACACAGATCCTGCCAGCAGGCGCTCGGCCCGCTACTGCAGTGAGTCCTCGTCGCCCCATTTTGCCCCACGGCACCTGAGTGTGTGGATCAGGAATTTGCTGCATCCTGGAACAACGGTCAGCTGAGCAGGCACGAACAGAAGGAGCTTGAGAAGTGGTATGATCCGGTCGTCGCAGTATTACTCTGTACTCTTCATCATTTATTTTGCAGGCAACGCTCAGAAGAGAAGCGTAGAAAGAAAGAAGAGAAGTATTCCATGAGGCGTAACTCGCAACAGTTCGACAGGGATGGATACCCGACGCCGGGCACCGCTGCATATGGTGCATACAATAACGGTACCGCAGATCTTGACCGCAGATTCGGAGACCTCGAAGTAGAGCGCAGGGATCCTGGCTATGGTACGAGGTCGAGGAAAAACTCTCACAGTGGTGCAAATCGCACCTCGGTCTACGGCCCACCTGTTCTCCAAGGTGCAGGGTATTCATCCACCACCACCGCGACGTACACTAGTGCAACAGGTTATCCTACCACTGGAGGAAACAGTCCTCACCAGCGTGCAGCGTCCCCTTTCAAACCTAATAATTACTCGACTCCAGCCAGTTATCCGGTCGCCGGCGGCGCCGGTAGCCCTTACAGACCTCCTGGTAATTTCTCCACTACAAACAGTTATCCTACCGCGGCAGGTGGCAGCCCTTACGCTCGTGCAACATCCCCTTTTAGACCTACGGTCAATTTCACGACTTCACCAAACGCAAGGCCACAAGAATTCCAATCTTCCACTTATCCTGGTGGACCAGAGCCCATTGCGAGGGCAGCATCCCCGTATGCCCCTCAAGGACACTCTCCTTATGGTCCTCGAGCACCCTCCCCAATGCCACAGCCACAGGTGCCGCCGCGTGCTCCTTCTCCATATGCACGCCCTCCATCCCGTGCGCCATCTCCATACCATGGTCAACAACCGACGACAGCGCCGTACCCCCCACGTGCTCCTTCACCGTTTGTTCCACCTCCACAAATTCATTCAACGGTATACCCCCGTGGACATGTCCTCGAGGGGCAGCCTATTGCGGCCCCTAGGTCGCGAGCACCATCTCCAATGCCCGGTGTGCCTGCTGGGCAGGGATATGGGCGAGCACCCTCCCCAATGCCTGGAGGACAAGGATATGGGCGAGCACCCTCCCCGATGCCCGGAGGACAAGGATATGGGCGAGCGCCCTCCCCAATGCCTGGTGCTCATGCAGGCTCAACATTCCCTTCATCTCCCCGTATGCCCAACGCTGCTCCTGGTGGAGACTCCATGCAGCTCGCGGCTCCAGAGGCATTCTCCCGCCCACCAAATGCGGCACAGCCTTACACTCCATTCAACGTGATGAGGGTTCAAGACATGGACGACTTTTACGATCAGATTCCCCGCATGCCCCTGGTGCTCGATACCCATGACGTATACCACCAGGACTGGATCAGGTTCATGAATGTAAGTGGTTATAGATCCATTTTCTGGTTTATTGCTCACTCTCCACTCCAGGATCTTGCTCTTGCGTGGGCCGGCAAGATGCCCATTCCTGAGTTCACCAAGGTTGGCATTCCGCCTAAGCGGAGCACGCTTGTTGCAGATTTGATCAATCTCTGGAACGATTCCTTCTTCCGTGCTCGTCGCGTTGAAGTGGTGCTCTACAAGGGCCGGGAGCGACGCTCAGGTCCGCATGCAGGCAATGTGGATAGTCACCTTCCGGTGCCCGTCTTCGACTTCGATTCAGACATGTCTGATTCTTCTTCTTCCTCTTCGGAGTCTGAGGATGAGGGGAACTACTACGGTCGCGGCATGGATCTCGCTGAATCTAAGAGAAGGCGCCGAGAGATGAAAGAAGAAAAGAAGAGGCGCAAAAAGGAAAAGAAGCTGAGGAAAAAGGTAAAGGAACGTGAGAGGCAGTACTCGCTGTACTTGACCTACGTCCCGCCTCGCGAAATGCCTGCCCCAGGAGGTCATAGCTTCTATGGCTGATGAAACGAACACGCAAAACACAGCAGTAAGGAGGACATCGAGTTTGTAGATACTTGTTTTCGTCAGTGTCATTGTACTACTATGGTTGACTGCGAATATTATACTGTACTCGAAGCCCGCGAATTCATTAACAGACTGGATCACTGAGCAGTTACATGGATTGCAGAGAATAACTATCTAGGGAAATATTTTTAGTATCTGTGCAGTTAGATAAACGAACCAGCGGAATACACATCAGTGTCAGCTAAATTACAAAATATTGAATGAAAAAAGCATCAACACATTGAGAATATTGAGACGATACGCATAAGTTAACCTAGAATCCTCGTCCTCGGCCCCTTGAAGGATTATTGTAACCTCCTCCGCCATAACCTCCTCCATACCCACCACGAGTCTGTCCGCTATTCTGGTTTCCATACCCCCCGTAGCCGCCATAGCTATCTTGTCCTCCTGAGCCACCATAACCGCCACGGCTTGCCTGGCCACCGTAGCTCCCATATCCATTATTTGTCTGTCCACCATACCCTCCATTGTTGCCACCGTACCCACCAGACCCACCAGAATAGCCTCCGCGGCCGTATGCGGGTTGATGAGCGGTGTGAGGATGGGACGGAGAATTTCCATAACCAGGTGGGCCACCACGAGAAGCACCACCACGGCTGGGCGGCATCCCACGCGAAGGAGGGGCACCTCGAGGCGGCGGACCACCACGCGACTGGCCAGGGTAATTATTATTATAGCTTTGGACAGGTGGCCTTCCGCTGGAGCCATACCCTCCGAATCCTTGCTGGGGCGGAGCGTATGGTGCACGAGACTGGGTGTTCGAGTACGAGGAGACGTATGATGTCGCAGTGTACTGCCCACCGTGGCTGTTGCCGTACCCATGTCCATTGCTATAAGAACCGTTCTGATATCCACCTCGTCCCCGACCACCACGATCCATGCCGCCCCCTCGGCCATTTCCTCGCCCCCTTCGAGCAAGATCTTCGCCAGTAAGCTGCCGTGTAGGTTTTTTAACTCCTGGAAGAAACATCGATCGATGGGGGGAGAGCTGCTTTGGGAAGAAGTATAACGCGGAGAGGGAGCGATCATTTTTGATATCTTCTAGGTTTATGGAGGTCAATGGAGAGGAATACGTCGAACCAGGCAAACAATCAGGGTTTGGTAAAACGCTACCACTGATGCCCTTGGACAAGTTGACGGGCAAGATTTGAGGCTGAGCAGTGATAGTTAGTAACGAGATCGGAATATATCGAACTGACGACGTACCTGTTTCTCCTTGCGCTTACCATACAAACCTTCAAAGAACGGATACAACGAATGTTCATCAGAAACGAGTATGACGTCGTGGCCCCAGCTGTTCCTTCGGATTTCGTCCTCAGAGAGCTTAGGGTAATGTTCGGCCATCGCTTCTAATAACCTTTTTTCGTCTATGAAGGGCAGAAGAGCAACACCTTGCCACAACATCTTCTTCCCATTCATGTCAATTTGGAAGGAGTTTGGGTAGAAGTCAATGATTGGAGATTCTTCATTTGTCATGAGATCATGGAAGACTTCAGGGATATGTTTGCGACTGGCGATAATGGTTAGCCACGTAGTCCAACTAATAATGAACGAACGCACCTGGCAGGAGGGAAAACACCCATAAGTTGCTCGTAAGGTTTGAATGGCTGTCCGAGATTGAAATCTAGTTCCATGTTTTCCAAATCTTCGAAATCGGACGCGAAAGGCGCAAAGTGGTACGGATAAAACCATTGCCACGAGGGCGGCTATTATGTGGTCAGCAAAGTGAGGTAACTGGACGAGACAAAACTCACCCCTTGATAATAGTAATGTAAAACCCAAGCAATACCTTCCACGTAATGTTTTGCCAGCCTTTGCACAGCAGAGTTAGCCAAGTTTGTACAGGAATCGATAACGAACACGCTCACTTTCTACGGAATTCATGATCGTTTTCTGATACACCAAACTTCTGTTGATAATATCGCTTCTTATAGCCCGGCTCATATAATCTGAGGGGGTGTCATTGCCAGCCTTGGAAATTTTCAAAACTTTTTCATACCTCACGTTATCAGCCTGCTCAACTGAGCCATCTGCTTTGATCACCAAGGCGTAAGATGGATCTTCGTTATCTTCAGATGACTCCTCATCTACAGCAGTCACCTCATCGGCATCTTCCCCTTCAACATCTTCAAGCTTCCGCTTGACGCCAGCCACAGGTGACGCTTCATCAACAGGAAGAGCGACAGGATTACTGGACTCAAAGTCCATGCCATCAGCACCATCAGCAACAACTTCGAGCGCTGATGGGGCATTCCCAAGACCTGGAATATCCATATCATCCATAGACTCATCGTCTGCTTTGGGTGGAATCGGAACAACCGGCTCAGGTTTAGGAGCAGAAGCACTCGGTTTCAAAGGCACGAGTCCAGATAACTCAGCCTTGAGCATCTCTGCAGCACTCATGTTTGCCATGCGTATAGCAGCTCGATTGGCAACTACATCACGATTCGAGCCAGCAAGTGCTTGCGCTGCAACTGGGGCGCTTTCAAGAGACTGAGCATTACGCGGCGCTCCGAGACCAATGGAGTCGGCCTTGGCAGTAAAATTATCTGCACGTTGAGGAAGAGACGATAACGATGTAGTGGAGGCAGTCAGACCAAGCTTCGCAGACGGAGTGGCGATTTTCATATCGCCAGCATCATCCCCCCCAGATCTTTCAATCCTACGGCGCTTCGCATCCTGATCTTGGCGTTGCTCAGCTGAGATATGGTAAGTTTTTAAGCCATTAAACGAGACGCATTGCAGATGCTCACTCTCTTGTCGCTTACGGAAGATCTCATCTTCCCGTCGCGCCAGTCCCTCTAATATGATCTGCGCACGGCTAAGAACAAGTTGACCATGGTTCGTCAGATATCCACCCATTCTGGGTAACTCCATCTTCCAGATCCTCAAGAGAGTATCAATCGCTCCTTCGCGAATCTCAAGTGATGGCAAATGCGGCAAGAAGTCGTTACCGACAAAGAATATGAGCAACACCCAGTCATCAATAGCCATTTCCAAATCGAAAGGGAAAGGAGCATTGTTCACATTCAACTCGGATTCGAGATACTCGCGCAGAATGGCGACATCGAGGAAAATGAACGGCTTTTTCTCCGGTGGAGGAGGCTTTTTAATCTCTGATTTCAGCGTTGTACATTGAGCGGCATAGTGACCTTCTTGTCCACAAATTCGGCACCCGGTACCTTTGTCCTGCGAAAACACATCTTCCCGAAGTACTCGGAAATATGGTTCGTGAGTCGCGAGAGCGAGCATAATGAGATCAGCATCCTAAACACACAACTATTAACGGAGTACGGTGAACGTGGAAAATCGACCCACCAAACCGTATATTACATGTCGAGTATTAGGGTCATGTCCATCGTTCGTGCGTTGTCTGCGAATGAAATCCATAATCTTATGCTCTCCTTCTCCGGGCACACTTGCATCTGATATGATAACTTGAAGCTGAAAAAAAAAACGGATAAGTAGTGTCTCTAAAAAATATGCCCTACGCACATCTTTCCACCCTGGATCGGTGTTCATCTTCTCCACGACCCAATACCGTAGCGAGGACGCCAAAAGGGTCATGAATGGCGTGCCGGGTGTAATAGCATTAGAATCCCAAGATTCTTTCTCCTCTTCAGTGATAACCTTGCCCATAGCTACAATGATGAGTTGTGTCGCTTATGTTGTCCTGAAATGAACGTACCTTGCCACTCAGCTACAGCAATTTTACGAGCTTCCGCTTTATCCTTTGCCTCCTGAGAAGTCCTGAATCGTCTACTCCGCTGTTGATTCATTTTGGCACGAGGTGCAACACCATCTAAAACATGTACATAAGTTTATGGTACGGCAAACATAAAGGTGGAGCGTTACCAATAGCCATGAAAAGAAGCTTGCGTGGTCGGATCATGTTGACCACCCTGTTAGTGTACTTGAAAACTTCAGCCATCATTTCTTCTTCCGTTTCAGGAGCCGGCTGTCGGTGCCGAGTCAGTGAATGCGGCGCAAAGGATGTAGAAAAGGATATGCATACTTTTCCTTCAGGGTGAGTACAAGGGTGAACCTGTGTGCGTACGAGGGGTCAGACACGAGGACCACAATTGCCTTCAACACTCACGATACCGTTCATATCTAGGTATAGGTTGTCAAATTCCGCGCCATTTGGGTTAGGTTGTGTGATGTCAACGGGAAGTTTGATAGGATCTCCGGCTGCATCGAGAACTTCCTCCTCATCCGCCTCAGCGACGGATGTTACTGCTCACTGTCAGCGAAGCAAAGCCAAGTGAGACACCAATTGCTCACCAATTTTCGGGTACTTCTTACTCAGCCAACGGAATAGTGCAGGAACGCCCTACAGACAAGGTCAGCGACGCCTAAGTCATAAAATTGAAACGCACCATAGTTGTAATCCGGTTAAATGCAAGACGAGAGTAGAGACCAACCTCACAGCTACGGTTTGCACTCAGCTCATCGCCAAAATGTTAGCACTGGGAAGCTGATGTAATAACTTTCCCACGTTCCCCACACTATGACTCGATGATTTCAATGATCTAGCCGAGTTGACGATGTCTGCTGCTCTTCTCAACCTACCCATTAACCCTTGGAGATCCTCGAAACGATGAGTACAACCACAACAATCACAATGACCGCACCTTCCACATCCACGATCGAGACCACCCCTGCTCAATCCAATGGTAGACCATCTCAGGCGCAAAATCAGCCTCCGAAGTCACAGAAACAAATGACTAAAGCGGAGCGACGCGAGCAACAAGAGCGTCAGAGAGCTGCAAAGGCTGCTACCAAACCAGCTGGCCCGCAACCTAGCGGATCTAACCAGAAGCCCAACCAGGCCAAGAAGGGCGCGCCACCTGCCACAGCAACCAGTGCTTCAGTTAAGAAGGGTGGAAAGGGTCAAGATGGAAAGCCGACGAAGGAGATGAAAGAGTCCACGATTGACGACTCCGCCCGTGGTTTGCGCATATTCTCGCATTTTGGTCTCCCCAAACCCCCTGGTCCTACCAAGGGAGATATACATCCCGCTATCGTCCGCCTCGGATTGCAGTTTTCGGAATTCAAGATCGCAGGCGCAAATGCGCGATGTATCGCGACCCTCACTGCATTTAAGACTGTACGTTGTGATCACAATGGTTTACCGTACTTCGCTGACTTCTATCTATCAAGGTAATACAAGATTATGTCACTCCCCCTAACAACACACTCTCGAGACATCTCGTGACGCATCTCTCACCACAAATCACACATCTTGTTTCCGCTCGTCCGATGTCTGTCACTATGGGTAATGCCATTCGGCAGCTCAAGTTGGACATCAGTGGCTCGGATATAGATCTTCCGGAGCAGGATGTTCGCCTCAGTCTCTTTCTCATCATCACACATCACTAATTGGCTCTACAGGCCAAAAATGCTCTTTGCCAGAAGATAGATGACTATATCAGTGAACGAATTATCATAGCAGGTCAGGTCATCCAAGAGACTGCAGGTACCAAGATCAAAGACGGAGACATCATTCTGACATATGCTCGGTAACGAATCCGACTCTTATCCCGTTACCATCAATTGATAGTCCGCTCGTGCAGATCTTCTGTAGTTGAGAATGTTCTTGTCGGTGCGTGGGAGGATGGGAAGCAGTTCTCGGTCATCGTCGTTGACTCCCGTCCAATGCTAGAGGGTGAGACCTTATTACTGTTGTCACGCAGGTTATCTCATCTTGCCTACGGAATAGGGAAGAAACTTCTCTCCGTTCTTTCTAGCATGGGCATTCCGTGTACTTACCTCCTCCTACCCTCCATCGGTTCTGTCATCACGGAGGTTTCGATAGTCCTAGTGGGCGCCCACTCCCTACATTCAAACGGCGCCGTATATTCCCGTGCAGGCACGGCCCTCGTGGCCATGATGGCCAAGCGACACAGCGTTCCCGTGGTTGTTTGCTGCGAGACATACAAGTTCTCGGAAACCGTTCAGCTAGATAGTTTTACCAAGAACGAGCTCGGTGCGTACCCGTCGTCGTTACTTTTGCGACATCTAATATAGCGTATGTAGCACCATCCGGCGATCTCTTTAACTCCTTTCCCCTCACTCGGTCGAAAGATACGCTCACGCTCAGCAAACAGCCCAATCTAGAGATCCTCAATCCGCTGTACGACTTGACGCCTCCTTCCAGTATCACAGCAGTTGTGACAGAAGTCGGTGTTATTCCTCCAAGCTCTATCAGCTCTATTCCACTCGCTCTCGGTCGCACTACACTGTAACATACCGCACATAGTATTATTGTCTGTTCCTGCGTAGGAAGTTACATCATACGAACTAATTAGAGCATGCGGTGATTTAGGCGGTTGCTCCTAAGTACTGTTTCAAGCGTAGTGCTGCAGATAAGTCAGTTTGTATGTAAAGTGGTCGCAAACGCCAATCATTTTGTTAGATATCGCTATCGTCACAGGAGCTGTTCGTCGCCTAATACATAACAGAAGAGCCAGCCGTCCGTTTATTTTCGTAATGACAGGATATCACGGCCAATAGACTCTCTAGTAATTTGGTGATAGGAGATTAGTACCCGCCGCTTGACGCTAAACAAAGGAGAAGTCTGAAAGCAAGGTTCCTAGCGAGATCGCATCGGGAACGGCGTCTTCACTTCATGAAAGGAGGTGATATTGTGCTGTAGATAGCATGTTCTGCATAGGGTAACCAGTACGTGGGAGGAGTGGGTAAATAACAGACTGTCGTCAGCCACGACTATGATTTTGTCTTGCCTCTGGATTCCTGACTCTCGACTAGCCTCTTCTCTATCCATTCAAACGCTTTGTCTGTTGCGGTCTCTACAGGATGATCAAATACGTATGGCAAAAAAGGAACGATAGCAAGTCCGCTGATAGTCGGACCCCAAGTCTTCACTCTCTTGTTTTGCACGTTCGTGAAAGCTTTCTTCGCTTGGTTAACAGCAGTATGGATAGTGAATGCTGGAAGAGCCCTGCACGTCATGGTTAATATCCAATGGGAGGTCAGATGTGAAATTAAGGTTATATGAAAGCAAACGTGCACGGACATTGAGGCGAGGGACTGGAAAACTGCACGTTTGACAGCGACCATCCCCACTCTCGTGGGCTCAGAGAAGTGGGCAGCTTCTATCGGGCTTGGCCCACGTCTGTGGGTCTTGTATGCCTCATAACTGACATCACTATGGCACTGATGTGAGTGGGGCACGTGAAAAATGAAATGACGCGCACCCCGCGAGATACAGCCAAGAAATACCATAGCATGCAGTAACAATGGCAGGAGGTACGACCGGGCGAAAAGCCTCCCCGACATCACTGGTCTGTAATCAGTCTTCACCACGTACAAAGAGAGTCGACTGGTATAGGTGGACGTACATATGCGATATAGCGAGTGCCGGCACGTAGGGCAGTTCGCAGGCGAGCACCGTATGCCATGTAGCGCAGATCAGAGTCTGTACTGTCTGCATTCCTGTCAGCTAAAGATGTTATTTCATCCTGTGCTTTCTCTGTCAAGGTTTCTCTACGCGACATGACTTGAAAATCTAAGAAGACTGGAGTCTGGAGTTGCGCTGACGCCTCATGAAGATACGAAGGAAGAAATTACATAATAACTGGGGGGGTCGCTTGGGCCTGGGGGTCATTTCCCTTGTTTCCCGAGTGGGTTGACCCAAGCTTGTCATCGACACTCACCAAGTCACGACTCACAATGTCCCCAATAGCCATCGCAGCGCTGGGCTCTCAGATGGATAACATCGACGTTCTTCACAGTTTTACTTCCCCAGACGATTCCACAGCCAAGATCAGCGCATACTACTCTCTTGTATTCCCAAACATTACTTTCTATCTCCAGACCTTGACTGTGACTATTGGACGTCGCTGCATACCCAATGCTTCCACCTCTTCTAGCGACAGTAGTCCGGTTGATGTTGATTTGGGACCTCTCAAGAGTGTATCTAGGCTCCATGCTAAGATCGAGTACGAGGAAGAGGAAGAGCGCTTTGTCCTCCTTGTCGTAGGCAGAAATGGCGCTTGGGTTGACGGTGTTTGGTCAGGCAGTGGAAGCAGAGTCCCTTTAGGGGAGAGGTATATTCTTTGTCCCTCGTAGCCAGTGCTTTTCTGACCGCAAAGCAGGTCACAGATCCAGATAGCTTCTAGAACGTTTCACTTCGTGCTTCCTCCCCCTCCAGCGCCAGAAGACTCTCCATCCCCTAGTTCAAATTCATCAATGCACCGCGCACGTTCGCCCTCCGTTGATATCACATCGATATCACCTCCTTCCTCTTTACCGCCGAATTCCCCACCGCCGATCTCCGCACCACCCGTTCCCCCGCCGAAGCTCGCCCCGTCACCGGATCCACAACTTCCAAATACTAACAGCATATCAAGGTTGAAGAATGCGCCCAAGAAACGCAAGAAATCCGACCTAGCTCCCATTCCTAAGCCGGAGGTCATGCCCCCCAAGCCTCAATTCACCTACGCTCAGCTCTGTTATCGAGCTATTAAGGCGATGGGCGGTAAGGCAACGCTGCAGGATATATGTTCGTGGATGATAGATAACTATGACTGGTATCGGTATAATGAGGGCGCCGGTTGGGAGGTGAGTCACCTTATCTCTGAGATCGCACTTGGGAAGTTTAGCCGCTCACTTACTTTTCAGAACTCGGTTCGTCATAATTTATCATCCGGACGTGCATTCAAGAAGATGGAGAGGAGTACGGGGGAGCGTGGCAAGGGATTTTATTGGTCCGTGGACGAACAGTATGAGCATATGTTCGAGGAGCAGGAAGCTAGGTCGCAAGCAGCATCATCGAATACGGGTGGTAAAGATGGCAAGGGCAGGAAGAAGGAGAAACCTGCGCCTTTAGAACCTGCACTCAAGCGTAGCGTCAAGGGCGACATCAAGGGCGGCGCTCTTCCACCAGCTCTAGCATCGATGCCAAAGCTCTCCAATTCCTCTGCAGCGCAAACAAGCCCGTTCACAACAGCTCCCCTTACGACATCCTTCTCGTCTACACCTGGCGTCAAGACAGAGCCTTCTATGGAGCCCAAGCTCATTTCAACAATACCTCCAGCTCCACAAGCTTCATCTCTACCTACAGCTTCCGCAGCAGTTCCTTCATCAGAAGCTTCAGCATGCGCAGCATCCACTTCCGCATCTGCACCTTTCTCAGCACTACCAGCATCTGTTTGCCTCCCTATCATCGTCGGGCCTGTTCCTCCCTCGCATCCTTCATCCTCAAACCCCGAGCAGGCACAGCCCATCATTCTTCACAACAATACCCTGATTTTATCCCCCACTATTTTTTCACATTTATCTTCAGAGCAGCTCCGAGAGCTCGAAGCTCTTGGCGCTCAGAAAGCACTAGAGATTTTACAAGGTCATATCGTTCGATATCTCAAAGAGAAGATGACGCGCGGGCGTGGGCGAGCCAAACGCGGAAGAGGGGGTCGTGGCGGTACTCAGGGACCTCGTGACAATAAAGCCCCTCCGGCAGGTGGCCCATTTACGACTACGCCACTCCCGCCAAGGACAATTCAACCCGTGACGGTGCCGGGTTTCGGCAGTGCCCAGACTCAAGCGCCAGCTGCCCATCCACCGAGTGCTGAGAGCGTTCCTGCCAGTATCGCGGAGAAGCCACCGGTGCCCGTGCCAATAACCGAGTCGGCACCTCTTCCTCGCAGCCAGTCTCCTATCATTGTAGTGGATGACCTTGACTCGTTTGATGAGGGCCCTGCTATGAAGAAGCGGCGACTCGACGTGGCTATTTAGCATTGACATTTCACATTATTAACCCTCACGATCATTGACTTGCTTACGAGTACATACGCGACTTCACGTCTTCGTTCTCCCTACCTTTTGATGCTTAATTTTAACAGCTTACTAGTTATGCGATAATGTGGCTCGCAGTAGCATATGATACTCAAGGAAGCATGGTTATGATTTACAAGGACGATAGATATCTCATTCGGATGGGTTTGCGGTTGCTTAGTACGTTTTAGAGACACCTCGTACATTCATCAGAAACGCTAGCAAATTGTGACCTGCACAGTAGCAACGAGACTCTAGTCCTAATATCTAAACGAGTCATTAGGGGAAAGCGGAATGGCGAATCACAGCGATGCCGCGGAGCGCCATGCTCCTATTCCGCCAACGGATCACTGTGGGAATTCCACGCAGCAGCATCCAGTGCTATCCACAGCAATGCCAAGACCTATCTCCACTTGACCACCTCCCTTCACCTGCGTCCTGGGGGATACCTGGTACCATGAAACCTTTGGGCGAAATTATCAAGGATTTTTATTGCGAGCTTGTTGGCATCCGACCCATCCCTCAGGTCATTGCGCAAGACGTTCAGGAGTCGTTCAAGTCGAGCATCCTCGACTTCGACCCGGGTTACCCAGTTCTTGTGTTCGTCGACGTCCTTCAACAAGTCGAGAACCTCGCGTGCGGAAATAGGAGCCTGTCCAACAGCAAATAAGTCAGCATTCATACACGACGGTTGATAGGAGAGATCACGGACAATTTCTTCTTCGAAAAGGGATTCTACCTGTGCGTGGCGAATTTCTTTTAACTTGTCTGCCCACCAGCGTACCTTCCTGGAGACCATATCTGCGTGGGCGCGTGCCCGCCGAAGATCCGTGGTTTCTGTCTCCGGGATCACTGCATCGTCTTCATCGTCCTCCTCCTCCATATCTATGTCCTCCTCGTCCTTCGCGTCCTTCATATCCTCGACTCTGACCTTGCTACTCGTCGCCACGGCATCACCGGTACCAACTGATTCTTCGCGGGCACGCGCTGCATGTGAAACACCGATTGCCGTATTCACCGACTTCCTTTCATGAAGAGGAGGATTCGCTGTCTGGTTGCCCACGACCACATTGTTGAACGCGTGTGCGATTGATCCAGGCCCCTCGAGCATAACGCCCTCTGTCCGTGTGCGGCGTTCTATTAATACGCCATGGGAGTCTGCGCTGGAAGTTCCCTTCCAGCGCTTTCGCGGACCATCATTATCGGAATCGCTGGATTCGACGCCGACTACACGGCGCTTGGTGGCATTGACCTTTACGTTCCCTGAATTTGATGTCGGCGTCTAAATGACATCCGTGATCAGCACTGTTTGCAACCAGACTACTATCAGCTGATACTTACCTTCCTCTGCTTCTGTGCAACACTGCTCTTTTGATTTCTTGGATGTTGTTGCACATTGGTCTCCGCACTACTGTCAAGTGTGAGGTCAACAGCGTCTGATATGGTGGTGGTAGCCAGTGGGGGCATAATGGCTAAAGAATGAGGGGTGGGTGATGGGAGAGTGGGGGGCAATTGGTGAGTGGCAGGCAATTGGTGAGTAGTAGGCAATTGAGGCCCAGAAGTGGTTGGCAATTGGGGAGTGGTGGGTAATGAGAGATTGTCAACTGCATGATTAGACTTTATGCTGGACTCTAGCATAGTAGGTGCAGGCCTAGACAAATTTTCATTCCCTGTGCCAGAGACTGTCCTGTGTTCTGTTGCATGAAAGTTAGAATAAAATATCACATGTGCTAAATGCCAATTCACCTGTCATGATGTCAACAGATGGTGACCCCAACCTTCCATGTGAAGCATTAGGGGTTTGTTGAAATTTGATAGCCTGGTGGGAGTGTGCAGCCAGTATGAAGCGCAGGTTTGGATTGGATGCAGCCACATGGTAGGGATGACTTTGTGATGATTGAGGTGTGCTAATGAGTTGAGAGTTTGACTCGGATGGTTGGGAAGAGCCTTCAAGTTGAAGTGCCAGTGTGGGCTGGTGAGTGACTTGAAGTGACTTAGTACCTGCACCCGAGGCAGGCAAGTGAGGTGTCAACTCAAGATCCTTCATTGCATGTGCAATGGTCCTGGTGTCATTGTGCTGGGAAGACTTAGAGTGTTGAGGAATGTCTGGCTCATCTGGTGCAGGTTCAGGTTCCCTAGCAGGAATGACCCTGATATGAGTTAATGGAGTTGACCATTTAACATGAAGTCCAAGTGGATAATGGTTCATCCTCTGTGGACTTGGCCCAGAAATGTTAGGAGGCAAAGAATTGGAAAAGGGTGATAGAGAATACATTGGTGATTTACTATCACTTGAAAGATGAGCCATTTTTATTTGAGATTTAATAGTGGAAAGCATTCCTTACCAGAGGGAAGATGATGGTGGTGCTAGATAAAGGGATGAAATGAACAAATGGACAAGATCCAGTGCAATTTATAGTCTAAGAGTTATGTCTGAGTTTGAACTTTATTAAATAAAGTTCAAACTCAGACACAATTATTACTAATCTTTATCATGATGATGCTTCCAGAATATTCTTATCTGTTCTGATGCCAAGTGAAATCGGTGTATATGACTAATCAATTACATATTGCAGCAATCTAGCAAGGCTTCTATGAAGAAGAACTAGCTTGCCCTTCAATACTTGTTTCCTCACTTCTGCATGTTATGGGAATGTGAGAAAGTTCAGAAATACAGGCCACTGCTTCCGAGTCACTTCTCTCTAGTATTCATTTACTTTAAGTTTTGTCACATTTGACTATACTTGCCAGGGTACAGTGCAAGACCTACCATATTTCTGCCACAAATAACTAAGACAATGGTGGCAGGTGAGCTTGTGTTACAACTACAACTACCCTCACCCCACCAGTAACAATTTGCAATCTAACACACAATACCCCCATCAATGTTCTCACGGACAACATGGACAAAATTCATTCACCAATAGCGAAAGTGAAATGATATATGGTAGTACCTATTTTTAATGGAATGTCGTGATAGACACAATGTGAAGTGGGAATACAACCCGAGTTCGAAGTCCGGATTTTGCCGCCGCATCATACGGACAGAGGCAATAAGTCAAGCCACATGGGAGACATCAGTTATCCGCATTAATTTAAGAATCACAACACGATAGATAAAAGCGGATGATATTCACATCCGTCGAAGACAGAAGACGGCATCGGTGGGGATACCGCAGCACATATGACTATCATATCCGTGCTGTGCCTATGGAGAAATCAAGAGCCTACTCGTGCGGGATCTCCGAATTTGCTGATTCGCGAGTGGAGGATATCGTGAATAGCTCCCCCACACCGGATGAGCCAATGAATTCAAATTCATCTAAGGTAGGGGAAAGATTACCGAACTCTGACGGTGGGGACGATCCATGGTTGCGCTTCGCCGCACTTGGGAAGCAGAGATAACCCTGATCAATTGGAAAAATCTAAGTTTCCTCCCTAAAGGCGGGACCTCTGGTTGTTCCCCCCCGGCAAATCAGCCTCCAAGGCGACCAGCAGCTCCGACAGGCTGGTACCAAGGCAAACATCGGTGTACACGTACTGAACAATGAAGGGAGTGGAGAAATGTGGCCAACTATGGGAACGTGGGCACGAGGTTGGAGAAGAGAGGAGAAGGCGAGGCTAAAGATGGACCGAAAAGTATAAACCAGTGCAAGACCGTGCTTGCTGTCATTCGCCATTGGAGGGTAATAAGGTGGAATGAGTGCGTCAGAGACGGAGCGTACACGCTTTGATCCAGACCACGGTATGTGGTAACTTGCTAGTTCATTTATTGTAGATCAGGTGGTTTTTGTAGAGGAAGTTGCCAGCGAACGTGCGCTAGGACCCATGGCACCGCATATGTGCTTGAGTAGAAAAGGGCCGACCTGAGGAAGGTCATGTCCATCATTCTTGCAAGGTAAGACGGTCGTTGGATGCAAATGTTCGTACTCCATACTCAGTGTGGATTATTACGCTTGTAGGAGAATCGAGATGCTACTCGAGAGAAGGTTGGCTTAGTCATCATCACACGGAGCTTCTAAGTCGTCTATATCGTCATTTCTTCAAAAACCTTTCTTGGCTTTTCTTGTTTCAGACAAGTGTCGCATCAATTCTTTCGCTGAGGTCGTCTTCATCTGGTGGATCAAAGCAATCCCGTACGTTTTCTTTTACATCTCTCAGTTTCTTATACCATTCAATTCATCCACTTTCCACAGGAAACTTATCTTTGACAGCTGATCAGCAACATTCAATTGCCCCACCCGCGTTACCGGCTTTCTGTTCCGTCTATGGGCCCCATCGCTGACGCAAAGGGACTTATACAGCACGACTATCGTTTCCCTCTATCACCACCTCCCTCAGCTCATTCCTCTCCACGCGCCGGGCCTCTCGGGGATGGAAGTGCCGTCAAGCAGCCTGTCTACCGGAGGTCAACCTCGCACTCTGTACACTGGAGTACAACCACAGACGGCGACCCTCTCGCGAACCCTACCTCTGAGCAACACGGGCCTTCCCCTCGCAAACGGCCTGGCACGTCGCACTCTAGTCGTTCTCTCACAATGCCGTCGTCTTCACGAGATCCCGCTTCCGAGCGTGGATTCACTCTCGATCCTCCGAAGGCGGAAAATTCTTCATCGCTCTCTCGTAGATCTTCGTCATCCACCTTGTCCTCTGCCAGCAGTCGCAATCAGCCGCATCCCAATCCAACCTCTTCTACTACCGCAGGAATAGGACGCAAGGTTGCAGCTTCATTGCAGCTATTCAAAGAATCCGCCCCCCGTTCGCCTTCGGAAGAAAAAATCAGCGGCTTCCCAAAAGCGGACAAATTATTGGGTAAACGCCGGCCTTCGTCATCTCATAAGAATGAAAATGTTAGTGAGGCGAAGTATGAATTTGTTAAGCGAACCGATTGGCCCGACCCGGAAACTGCTGCTCTTAGAAGGGAGCGCAGTTCGACCGCGCTGGAACGCATACGAACTCGGGAGAGTATCAGCTCCCATAGCGTCAAGGACCAGGAGTCGTCACGGGCAAGGGGCTATACGCGAGACAGTGCTATGCATGACTTGTCTGAGTGGCGAAAGGGTGTTTCAAAGCAAGAGACTCTTCGTGGTCGGAGACGTGAACGAGCGTCTGAAGCTTCCGTGTTCGATTTCGATCTTGGCGCACCTCGGGCGGAGCCTTCGGTTAGTATACCTTCACCATATATTCGCCCTCGCTCGAGAGGATACGCACCTTCGCCTTCGCCTTCCCTATCACCCGCCCGCCGTGTACTACCTCGGGCACTATATAACATTGCATCGGATTTCAGTTCTCCCTCCGCCCGCAACGGTCACAAAGTCGACAAACAACGGAGCCCTCGCTCCGTTAGCTCGTCTCTCCGTTCCCGATCTCCCACCACCATTCATGCATCAACATATACTTCCGAATCGCTTTCACTGCCTTCATCCATGCTCTATGATGATGTGCGTTCATATTCTCCATGGTCCACAGACGACGAGTCAGCATGGGAAACCACTTCCGTTACGACAGACGCCTCGACCACGACAGGTACGTCAGAGCACCCCTCACCATCCAGGGGTGTCGCATTCACCTCATCGTATCCTGCGGCGGCCAGCGACGAGAAATTTGAGCGTTCAGCACATGACGACCTGGAAGGTGGAGAGTCACCTCCGGCTTCTGACACCTGGACCGAAAGGCACCTGGATATGACGTTTGGTGCATCAGATGAAAGTCTTCCGCATATCCCTCTACGTCCTTTCCGGAACCAAGTTGGCGGTCACAGCGCAATATATAAATTTACCAAGCGTGCTGTGTGCAAGGTATGGTTGGCAATGTCATGTCGCGTCGTGTTTCTTATGACACTATATAGCCCCTAGTGTCGAGAGAGAACCAATTCTATGAAGCTGTTGAGCGAGAAGCACCTCCATTACTTGGATTCATTCCACGGTATCTTGGCGTGATGCTTGTCACTTATCGACGCGTTTTCAAAGGCTCGTTAACACCCACATATTCTGATACGCCTACTCCCCATCCCTCATCTGCTCACCAACCTCACCCTGACTTTCACAAATTCGCTTCTCATCTCCCTCAAGGGCTGACCCTCTCCACCAAATTTTCTGAAGAGGACCCTATGTCGGGCCATGAATCATCTGAGGAGATGCCGGAAGTAGTGCTTGACCGTAACCGCCACCTCGTTCCCGAATGGGTTCTCCGCCTTGGCGGGCGGAAACGTGATCGTTCCATGTCACACTCCCATTCACCGCCTTACCACAGGTCCCCCGACACTGCCCGACACCTCAAATCTATGTGTGCCATGACAGCATCAACACCTGACCTTATGCGACGGGAATCTTCAGGGACGTCGATGAAGTGTAGTCCTCTTACGCGTCAGGACACCATACCTCTTGAGGAAGGAGAAGCGCCGACCCCGTCTAACTCGCCCGAACGCCCCCTTCCGAGCTCGTCCTTTTCAGACCCTCGTTCGGCTCATTGCATGCTTGCGCAGGAGGGTCACAGACCAGACTTGCGTCTTTTCCACTCCGAGATGTCCATCGGGCAACAACAGGGCACTCCCAGTTGGTTCGGGGGAACAGGGTCGACTATGGTTAACACGAAACTCAAGGATCACGTCTTCAACACCATTCTCCGCAGGTTCCAGCGTCAACATCACGGCAAGTGGTCTTCCTCCTCCCCAAGGGTCGACGATGAGGGTGAGATGGCTGATCATGAGGGTCGTCTAATTGATTCTGGACGACGCATTCGTTCACATCATCGGAAGCGCCCCGTGGGACATTCGGAAAGTGTGAAGAGAAATAAAGGCACTTCCCGGTCCCCCTCCGTTATTCGGCGAGTCCAGAGCGAGTCTGCTATGGATACGAAGGATGCACAGGAATGGACCACATGTATGGGGTACGATACACTGCAGGATATCATGAGCCAACCCCAAGGCTTTCACCAAGACCAACTCGTCGTCCCGTCTGACACCATGAGACGTCGGAGTCGGTCACGATCCGTCGATTTCCCTACCCCTACAATGCGCCGATCCTCAGAACCCGTTCCCAGTAAACCTTCGTCCGTAATTAACTCCGATGATTCGATCACTCGGCAAAATCATTTTATTTTCATGGAGGATTTAACTGGTCGGTTAAAGCGTTCTTGCGTTCTTGACCTGAAGATGGGCACGCGGCAGTATGGCATGGACGCTACACTTGCCAAAAAGAAAAGTCAGCGGAAGAAGTGTGACCGCACGACGAGCAGGCCTCTCGGCATCCGGGTCTGCGGTATGCAGGTGAGCCGCAAAGACAGTTGAGAAGCTCCAGAGTTGACCGACTTCGTTTACGTCCAAGGTTTGGAACAACGCTACTCAAGCATACTTGACACAAGACAAGTACATGGGCCGTGACGTCAAACCTGAAGAATTCGATTCAGTGCTAGCGTCCTTCCTGCACGATGGCGAACGTCTCCTTGTCTGGCAGATTCCTATCCTTCTCCAGAAGCTCTATGCTCTCGCGCGGATCATAAACCGCTTAAGGGGTTTCAGGTTCTACGGTTGCAGTCTCCTCCTTATTTATGACGGAGATAGAGAAGCACAAGAAGCGTTCAGAACGTGTGCCCTCGAGCACCCTTCGTCCCGCAGCAAGCGTGGAGAGTCGCTGGAGCGTTCCCGAGCGCGGTCCAACCCCAGTCACGAGCGACCCTTACTGCGCCGCACCCATAGCGAAGACCTGCTTGTTGGTCCGGTTAGTAAACGTTCTGGCGGGAAGCGGAAGCGAGGCGAAGTTAACGTCCGTATCGTTGATTTTGCGCACACAACTACCGGACGTGATTGGCTTCCCTATCCCCCGCCTCCCAACCGCGATGTCATCCAGCGAGTGTCTAGTTCCAAGGGTTATCAAGCTGAAGTGGATGCGGAAACGGGGCTGATATATGCTCGGTTCCCCCCTCATTATCCCGAAGAGCCTGATCGCGGATTCCTCTTCGGGTTGAAAAACCTCGCTGAGACCTTGGAGAATATCTGGAATGAAGAACGCATCCGTAGGATCAAACCTACGCGTGATGATGTGTCTGCTGTCACCAGCCAACTCCCTCCTCTGCCGTCCGATGGCAAGGAGATCTTTAACGAAATCTTCGACCACTTGGAACCTGATGAAGACCCAGGCATGCTTTCCACCTGAACTTCCTTGACTCTCCTTCCCAGTGACACTTTTTTTTGACCGGTACGCTGTTTTGCGTTGTATGGGGTCTTTTTTGTCTATTGCATATTCCACCACGGCTCGGTGTCTGTTTCCTTACGACTCTTTTCTGTGTTTCTCTTTCATCAATCATCACCGGTAGACCAATGCTCACTTGCACCTCCATCTCAGCATTGTATCCTAGCACTGTACCTCATCCCCCACTTGCAATTTTGTAGCGTCTCATTTTGAGGTATATACTGCATACATATTGATCGGCATATTCAAACATGATAGATATTGATACGTATTGTCTCTGCAAATTAGATTCATGTTAATTATCGTAGCAGCGCGCCAGTCCCTCCAGGCCTAAGGAGGACATAATATTAAACTGAATCACCGTACAGTACGAAGAAGCAAGCAAACCCCCCACATCAATAAGTGTACGGGTATGCAATCCAAGTCGACCTGTCTCAGCACTGGTGCTAACTCCACCACCATGCTTTTCCGATGTAACATTCGGAGCCATCGCAACTGTCTTCTCTAGAATGTACTGTCACCATGGACTTAGATCAATCGAAATCCGCGCTGATCTTCACCTCTCCGTCATGCGTTATAGCGAGGAGGGACCGCACAAATCCATAGACAGATGCGCCTCTTTGGTGACGCTGCAGATGGGACTAGTAAAGTGCTGAAAGATACGTAAGTAACTCTGGCAGAGCTTGGCCAACAGCTTGTGCGGCTTTAGCTTCTACGACGATAAGAAGGGATTGAAAGCAGCGGCGGCGTTGGGATTCTACATCCTCGAGTACTCGCTCAATTATGCAACCGATGGCATACCCAAGACGGCCAGTGACGGTAAAGCTCCGAGGGTTGAACTCACCAATACAGTTAAACATCGTCGAACAAGTCAATTGCAGTCCGGTAGATTGCTCTGCTAGTACGCTCGATTTTCTTGCGATAGTTAAGTATTCACTGACGAAACTATTACCGATTCATCAGTAATACACAGTAAAGGGAACATATAGATGACTTACGAAGACACGCCGTCATGGGAGAATCGAACATTGGCCCACTTCTATCTTACACAGATAGGGAGTGGAAGGATTGGAGTCAATGCCATCCGAGACGTCAAGCTCGAATTCACGAACAACTTCCCTTATGGATTCCATCTTTTTCACCCGCCAGAAGCTGCAATTTGAGCATGAGATGTATCTGCGAAACTTGCTAGTGTCCAGAAGCGAACACCTGATCGATGATGGCGTCTAAAATCTCTTCAGAAACATGAGCGTGTTTTCGTTTTGACATAATAGTAATCAAGGATGAGAAAGAGTTACATTGCTCGCAAGATCTCTTAGAGGCGGTCGAACGTCGAACGCACTATGTTATTTTCCCGCTGTCGTGCTTTCCTTTCAAGCGTGAAACTTTGCAAAGTTGTTGACTGCTCTTTCCTAAGGCAAAAAGTGGAAACACAGTCACGTGACAACTCATCTCCCACAAAAGCGGGTGTCGGGGGAAGAGAGCACCTTTGGTTTGTTTTGCAAACCAACACTGAACAGACGGTGGTCCTTCAGACCAAGTCGCAGGCATGTCCAGCATCGCCTATGATCGCAATGGGTAAATGAAAGCGGAGGACTTTGTTAGTGACGGAATACAAGAGTGCCCTAGGCAGATAGTATACGAACGAAGATAATCGTTCGTTCCTACGGATTTAGTGCATCCAAATTTCGCAGCGAAATTGCCCCGACGCGATACAGTTCTCATTCTAGCACGCTCCGACAGGCATTTCCAAGAGGAAATCAAAGTCTATTGGGGAATATGATCGTTATGCATGTAGACTGCCGGCAAACCGAGACAAAACTATGAGTCCGCATCCTCCTGGATATATTTCGAACGAATGTCCTTCCATTGTTTCTAAAGCATACGGAGTTAGCGATTAGGCGGCATTGACGATATGTCGGCTACTCACTCCTTGGTTCCAACGGTCCCAGAAATTGTTCACAGCGACATCAAAGCCTACACTGAACGCAAATGCTCCAGCGAAAATGGAAGTAACGAAGACGCCTGGATGTCCGTCATTGAGCTGCACAACCATGAATCCCGGAGAGGTCGGTCACGTACTGTTGCGCTTGACAATGGTGTTATAAAAAGCGTTGGCGAGCTGGAGGGAGTTACGGTCAGCGTCGTGCAAGTTCTGTGTACCATTCGACCTACAGCCATGGTTTTTGTGAGCAGCGAGTTGGACGGTGGATGGAGAAGGTCCCGGGGCAATCCGAAAATGCGACACACTTCGATTTCCCACGGTCCTAATACCAAGACGTTTTTGCCAACTATTCTGTGCTTTCAGCTCAAAGTGACGGAAATGGTCTCACTCGCTCAGCTGCGGCCGTCATTGCTTAACGCAGCTCGACAATCTCTCCATCATGCCCGCACCCACAGAAATGTGGTTTTCTCAAGATCTGCCACCTTCGGGTCCGAAATCGTCGATGATATATGGAGACAAGAAGACTTGACCGCGCCCCCGGTGGGCCCAAATACATACTACAACCCATTCACCGCAATCAGGCAGAATGAGCCAAAGAAGGACGTAGATGAGCCTGCCAAACCATACCACCTCCACATATACTCCACGCATAACAATTGCCGCATCGTCTTAACATATCCGTCTGGCAAGCTCGTGAAGAATGGATGGTGGACAAGTGGCTCGTGTGGCTTCAAGGGAGCGAATAAAAGCACCTATGAAGCGGGTTACCAATGTGCTGTTCGCGCTTTCAAGCGCATCGAGGAGGAAATACGCAGTCCAAACTTCAAGGATGGCGGAGTGTCGCCTGTCACGCTTTCACTGAAGTTTAAAGGATTTGGGTGGGGGAGAGAAGCAGTCCAGAAAGCACTCATGACTTCTGAGGGAGATAGTATTCGGTCATCGGTGGCAGTGATTGAGGATAGGACGCCCATAAAGATTGGAGGAACGAGGGCAAAGAAAGCAAGACGGTTGTAGTATCGTGAGCACTTTCCAGTTCATACTATAACATCCGCTGAATCCACTTTGCAGCACACGTTCCCAAGCAGAGGTGCACGAGTCTAAGGATCACAGCTCACTTGCTACTCTTTACAACCGGTGTGGAGAGTCGACAGGAATCTACATCGATTCTCGTTCTATAACATAGCGCTTGTCAACGCCCTACGTCTTAATACAACCATTTCCTCGGCACTCTAATATTCTATGCCTCACGAACCCAAGTATTTGTGATCACGGTTACTGAACCTGGAAGAATGGGTCCGACATGTACTTCTCGTATCCTGGCCTTGCCAGAGACTCGAGTGCAACCTTCTTGTCAAACTCTATATCATCTATAAGTGCTTCTGTAGAAACGTCAGTACAGGTGAAACAGGTGAAAAAGACAACCGCACCCCGTGAAGTGTACTGCAATTCAGGGCGGATATATCCCAACACCAAAGACTTCATATTATATCCATAAAAATCACTCGCAAACTCATGCAATACGTGGATTTCCTGTGCGTTGTGATTCAGGTTATGTAGATCAAATATGTCAGATTAGACTTACTACAGTCATGCGCTCGTTCTTGTAGAAAGGATTCCACCCAAAGCTCATGACCATTGGCAGGACGCAGGTCTCTTGTTCGGGTAACGTTGATGACGTTTCCTCAGGAGGTGTAATTTGAGCATAGCCATAGTAGACCCCAGTCTTTGCAGCAGCGATCATAGGTGGAAGAGATTCATCGGGAAGATTCGCTATATTGCACCGTCGAATCAGCTCTGATAAGATCGATTCGGTAACATACCAGTTGGGCATCCAAGATCTTTGCTCCCTCTGCCAAATCCATGTTGGACTGGACCAGACAATTGGATCGGGAACGGTTTGTCTGGGACATCGGGCCCAACGATAGTTGGCCTACTCGTGCGGAAGGTTTCGTCCGGGATATCTGGCTCAATGAGATCTGGCCTGATCTTGTCGGAGGATTCCGTCTGAAGTTGGGCGGCTGCCAGCTCCATGATCACTACATCACCCATGGCAAAGGATAGAGAAATTTGTACGGCGAATAACGGGTATTACAGGAAACTTGAAGGAAAAAAAAAGACTAACAAGTCAGCTGCGTGAGCCTGTGCTCAGCTGGCGACCGTCGGGACCGCACATGAGACAAAGATGTGGGAGATAAACTGGGATAAACCAAGGATAAACTGAGTGGAAGTCTAATAATACATAACACCACAATTCAGAATTTACTCGACTCTCCTTTCAAGCTACAAATGTCAAACCTCCCTTCCTATCAGCAAAGTTATGGTACCTATCAGCAACCCTATCCTATTGTCTACGCAGCTGGGGCGGGCGTAACGCCCCAGATGCTGCAGTCAGCTGCGACGGCACATTACTCTCCTCGATTCCCGCCGCCACCAGCCGCTCCAGGTTATCAGTTCAACGTCCAGCCCCCAGGACAGTCAATCGTAGCAGTCGCTGAAACCATACCGTCCATCTCTCCAGAAATAGCTTCCAAGGAAGTGCAGCGACTTATTCTAGCTCAGCTGAAGACCTCGGAATACGACTCCATCGAACCCCCCGCGTTGAAGAGGCTTGAGATAGAAGTCGTAGTCTGTACGTGGCCCTTGATATATTTCACTTCCCGAGCTCACCTCTCAGAGAACAGTTGTTCAAAAACTATTTGAACGTGCCCACCAATACGCCAACCTTGCCAATCGTGCAATACCTATAGCAAAGGATATGCTATTGGCTTGTGAAGAGGGAGATTTAAGAACGAAAGACCTACGTGCCGTCGCTGTAGAGTTTGCGAGATCGTCTGGTACGTGAAGTCTAGCCACTTTGCTAATCAGGTTATCTTATTGTGTAACCAGTTGAACCAGCTGAACCAACTTTCGAACTACCGCCCTCACGATCACAGTCACCCGAACTCCTTCCTTCAGACGATGAGAATGCGCCACCTGCCGTGCCAGGTACTCTACGCCAACTTCCGAACCATTTCCCTGCATTGCCACCAAAGCATACATATCTCAGAACACCAGTACGTCGAACATTAATGTATCTTCAGGCGTATCGACTAAACTTTCGTCAAAGGCCTCTCCACCTAAAAAAGCCGCCCTTCCATCACTCGAAAGAAAACTCAAGACTGCAGGGTTGGTTCAGGAGTCCTTGAAGAATCTGCTTACAGCTACGGAAGATAACCTTGGCCAAGAAGATGGCGAACTACTGGGCCACATCGTTAACTGGGAAGCCTCCACGTATCCGCGGAAACGGTGGAAAGTTTCAGCTTGATTTATTGTGTACTTCGTGTCGTCTAGCTGTAAGTATTAGCACTGATGGAATGATATTCATGTTTTCAGTCGCGCATTGCGTCATTCATCTCGCTGGACGCAACGTGTACGTTAGGCCCGGTCTCTTATCATTGAAACGAAATGGGAATGGTCTCTCCGTAGGCGCCGAGCTCTCGGGGGAAGCCCCAGGGATTTCACTATGTGTTGTGCGTCGGAAAACAGGTGGCACATACGTCATATCGGACAGTGCCTTAAAAGGTCGCGAGAGACTTCGTCATTTATAAGCATCCATGTAGCCTAGTTCAGCCCAGAGGACGCTGGGATATCCCTGAATTCCGGCCATGACAGGTGTGCATTTAAAATGAAATCCAATACGTCCTGACATTTGATTCAATATGTAAGCTACAGTTCTTCATGCATAATTGGAGTTGAAAGGGCTCGAGGGTATACCCGGCGTCCGCCGATGCTAAAGGTGGTTCTTCTTCATTAACACAGAACTAGCTTGAGCTCAGAGAAATATATGTTTCCTTTGCTTTGCTTCGGCGACTCAGGAGAAGCAAGAAATGAAAGCATGCTTCTTTCCTTCGTGGCGTTGCATTGTCCATTCGTCTAGAAGTCTGCATAGGAGAAAATTTCCTGTGTAGCGGAATTTTCCGGTCGTCCAGAGATTACAGACGGAGTTTGATCTCCGTCAAAGGCTAGATACGAAAGTAAGCATACAAAGTATTGATATACGTGTCGAAGAATACTCTATCATCTTCTGAGTCCTGACCACTAACATGCCACCCGCAGTCATCAACATCACTATTCACAAGCTAAACACAATGCAGTTCCGCCATGTCGGAGCTGAACATCCCATCTATTCGAGAATCATAGAACTCGCAAGGGCTCTTGCCGCTCGCGATAGCGTGGATGGTGTAGTCACCCCGGATGAGCTGTTACCCTCGCACGCATCCTTCCTTGCCATCCTAAATGTCACGACCACCGCATTACAACATTGCGGCCTGCACCTTTCCAGACTCGACTCTTTGTCACGCCAGAGGACCGTCTGCTTCACGATCGACCTGAATCATATGGAAGTAAGGGATGTCTCGCAGAGCTCCGAGGACGTCGTGGAGTTCCCGTTGCCCGTAGGCGAGGATGTGCAAAAGGAATTGAGGGATTTTGTAATAGAACAAGTTAATGAGTGGAAGAGAGATGAAGAGTCACAAAGGCAGGAACAAGAGACAAAGAGGAAGAAAGAACAAGAACGCCGTAGAGAGAATGCGATTGTAAGTGTGGAATTTCTGCTATGCCCTGAGGACTCTGCGGATCCCATGATAATCCTATACCTATTAGGCTTTCTTGCGGCGTCTCGTGGAGTTGGACCTTTTAGGTCCAGAGGTGTTGGAGAGTGACGCCCCCACTAATACATGCCCATTATGCTCCAGAGAACTTGCCCGATGTCGTCTCTGCGGAGTACACGCGTGCGAGAACTCGACTTGCCAAGCGTCCTCCATCGTCTCCGTTGTTGCCTGCTCTTACCATAACCGGGAATTCTTCTGCGTTCCCTGTGTATCTGGTAGCTTTCCCGCAGCAGGCCAGTGTCCGACCTGTTCTCATTGGTTTTGCATGGAGATGTTGAACTGGTGTATTGGACGGCCCGAAGGCGTTGTACAGTGGGAGCGCAAATCTTGCCGCAATCCGGAAGAACTCTTCCATCCTACCAGTGATCTAGGCACGGAGGACGATCGGTCACTTAGCCACGTACACCCTCCGAGGATCGCTCCTTGTCGTGAGTGTATTCACGATGGCCGCGCTTCGGCCTGGCGCCGTTGCAACAACCTCTACTGTTGGTCCCGCAGCCACAGTCACATCCGAGATATGGTCTGCTCGGACTGCGCACCAGGAGGGCGCACATGTGTGTGCTCACGGACATGGTTATGTGGACTCTGCTCAGCCGAGCCACCCGGAACTCCTTTCATCCAATGTCCCGGTTGCAAGGCTGTGTACTGCCAGGACTGGTGCGCATATATACAAACATGTACAGTTTGTAGCAGCACACGGCTATGCGACGACTGTATAGAAGAGGAGCCCGAGGTTGATACGGAACGGCCTCAACTTCCAAGCCCCCTGTTCACTGAAAAGTGCGGGACATGCGGTCGCCATATCTGCGACGCTTGCGCGCCAAGCACGGCCAGATGTTCAAGCTGCGACCATTGCTACTGTGAACGGTGTAGATGGACTGAGGCAGGCTTTTCATGCAAAACATGCTCGTCCTCCATGTGCAAGGATTGCATACGGAACTGGGATGATTGCAGACGGTGCTTAGATTCAAAATACCCAAGGTCGGTCATCCACAGAGTCAGCGAGCGTTGTTAACTATCTCCAAAGTTACAAGATGCGCCGCTCGCCAGTGTTCCGGTCTGCATACTGATGACTCGGAGAAGTCTGGGTGCTAGTAGGTGGTGTGAGGTGAATGTTAATGGGCCCACCAAAGTAGATATTGATTAGGGAAATCCACAGCATGCCGTACCATACAATTTGACTTCACAATTGAAATCCCCTTCGCGCAGGTATTACAGCGCAATGTATCAATTTAGACACAAGAAATCATTGTGAGGTCTCGACGCAAAGCTCCACGTTCAGGAGCACTTCTTCCCATTCGATTCACGAGATAGCGCTTGGCCCAATTCGCTGACGTGACAGCATGGACCCAGCTTGAGAGTTGCTTTCAGCAGTCGCGCTATGGTTCACTGCTGGCGAGTTATAGAGTCAAGGTCGAGAAACAACATGGCAACGTGCACGTACTTCAGGTCAGAAGGAGGTCCTGAATCCATGACCATGGTAGTAGGTGCGGCATTCCTCCTGGTACGCAATGGTCGAGCTCTAGGACGAGGAGTATTCTTGACGGTCGGTTGTTCGGATACAGGTTCCATACCCTGGACCTTTTTCTTCTTTCTTCCACCACCTCTGGTAGAAGTAGACGGACCACCAGTGTCCTCAGGATTTGTTTGAGCGACAGGATCCTCTGCTTGTGCTTTCGCCTTCGCCTTCGCCTTCGCCTTTGCCGAGCTCTTGCTTTTGGTCATGCCTAGAACTTCTCGATTGCGTTGTTTGTGAGTTTCAGGATCGACACTGATGACCGGTTCAAGGAACATTATGGCTGAACCAGCCCTCCGCGTGGTTACATGTATACCTGGAATTCTGGGTTGTGGCACAGGACTATGTTCCTCTATGGAGGTGGTGTCATTCATTTCGATGGACTCCTCAGCAGGTGTGGATGCTTTTCTCTTCCGAGACTCTTGAGACTGTGCTCGACAGGATTGCGCACTAGTGTCCATTGAAGGTTGAGCGATTACGCTGAACGTTGCTGTTTGAGATCGCGTCTTGCCTGGCTTCGAGGTCTTTAGCCGTTGAAGAGCGTTATACCGGTTTCGACACTAGAAATATAAAAAAAGGTAAGAGATGTGAGTTTCTGTAGCACTGGGTGTTACCATGCTGTCGGTGCGCCCGCCTCCTAGTTGGTTGCTGACTTCCTTCCAGTTGGGAACCCCCAGTTGCTGTATCGCAGCCAAAAGATGTCGGTCTTCTTCTTCAGTCCACCTCCCTTTGGCTTTGGCTACCGTGGGATTAAGGATATCATTCCATCTATCACGACATTGTTCATTATGACGTCCTGGCACGGCAGTCGCGACATCCACCCAAGAAGAAGTGCCATACGCTTGAACTGCGCGACGCAAGCGTGAGTCCTCCTCATTAGACCAAGCTTTATGTTTCAGAGTAGGATCGAGAGTGCGTTGATAGCGATTCTGGCACTGGCTGGGGGTAGCATCTTCTGAGACTTGGCAAGCCACTTGTGCGGGGGATTTGATGAGCACGAATACATGAAAGTAGCATACCACCACATACCTACAGACCAGTTGTCGTGACCAAAGGTAGCGACAGCCTTCAATAGACGATCGTCAGAATCCGGCGACCAGACATGAATCTTTCGTGTCGTGCCGTGTCTCATGCAGTCCAGCGGTGTTCGGTTTGTCTATGATATATAGATAATTGTTCTTTTTTTGTCGATTGTAAAAGCAGACGTACCCCGAGCTTATCCGCCACAGCCTCCCAGTCAACTTGCTCATTACCGTGTTCTGCGATGAGTTCTCTAAGCTTGGTTGTCTCGTCTTGTGTCCAAGGACCATGATTAAAATCTGGATGTTGATCCCCCAACCAGCGTATCTCGCACTCTCTTGGTTTACGCGTGTAAATAGATGATGAAGAGACCTAGTGCAAACACATCAGCACCCAGTTCCGATTATCAGGTTTCTAGATTCACCTTTTCTGCGATGCGATCCCAGTCGAGGCCCTCCTTATTCAACTCTAGGTAGTTTGGTAGTTGATCACTCAAACTTGTAAAAACAGGATTGCCTCTGGAGGATGAATTAGTAACACCATTCTCGTACTTAGCGCGGAACGAACCTCCTCTGAGCATCTAGAGCGTGCATACGGTAATTTTCGGTCCTCACAGCCTCTCTGAGGGTTTCAAGGTCCCTTTTGTTCACTGCAACTACGTCAAGGGGGGTATAGATAGAATATGTCAAACGACGCACTGGAACGAGCCTCCGTCAAGTTGAGATATCGATTGTGTCGCGCGGCCTCTTCGTAGAACGTGGAGTCCTAGGAAAGAGCTTCAGCAATAGGAGAGCGGACAAATGCGCCGCCCACCTCCGAAAGCAATTCACTCGGTGTCAAAAGTCCAGATGCCTTGACACAGCCTGGGATGAGAATGCAGCCTCCAACATCGATATCTGGCTCGTCGTCTAGATCAACATCAGTAGTCTCCTAGTAATATCAATCAAACTAAGTGCGTGAAATTGTGCAGAAACGACGCACCAGAAGTTTGTCTACAGTTTGGAGCTCTGCCTCGAGTCTTTCGGTGTATACCTTCAAGGCGTGTTGGTGGTCCTTGTTGGCCCGGATGGCCTCTTTCACTGTCTCTGAGCAACTGGTTTGCGACATCAAGAGCTCAGGAGGCAAGATCGAGAGCAACGCCGAAGCCCATAATCAAGTTGTCGGCTATTTTAGGGACGCGGCAAATTAACTCCAGTATACGCTTACAGGCCATCCACCATCATGGCTCACGGTGCAGCAAAGCGAATCGGTACGATTTCCTACACAACACTACCTTGAACTGTGTTTTGAACATACAACTATTCTAGCACAACAAAATGAACAGGCCCTCAGAAATCTGAGGCTGGGAATGTTCATCCCCACCCTCCTGTCTACTTTCTTCCGCCTTTTATTCCGGCGAAGCTCTCTTCCTCCATCCAAAGGCTCTCTCGCAATTTACATTGTGACATTCCTCCCTGCCTTATTTCTTTCACGCTATCTCGAAAGGATGGGCACTCCAAGACGAGACCCGACAACTGGAGCACTCATATCCCCCGGAGAAGACCTCAATCAACCAGGAGTAACAGAATGGTGTTTCGATATACTATATGTCACATGTGAGTTAGTACCAACTCTGGCTGGTCAGCTGAACACATCGTATTTGTGCAGGGGCATGCCAAATCGGCAGTGGGGCTTTTGGGGAATGGTTCTGGTGGTTTTACCTCATTGTAAGTGCCCCCTCATCATTTAGAATTACAAGACTGATCTTGCTTTACCAGATCCCCTTGTACGCAGGGTACAAGCTGTGGACTAACTTCATTGGACCGATGGTGCTTGGTCGGTCTAGTGCGAGCTCTGCTGCCAGTGAAGGGGGCAACGAGAAGGAAACAGTGAGCAAGAGGCAAGAAAAACTGCGAAAAAGATCAGAACGAGGTGATCCACGTGTCCGCTCTGTGCGGAAGTAGTCCTCTGCATTTTGTTTCTTGTCTTTTAGCCTGCCACCAAATATAGCTGGTACTTTTTGAGCACGTGACTACTCAGAAGTCTTCATGGTTAGACGCGATGTTTTTCATCTTCAGATTCTTCACCACCTACTCAAGTGCTGACTCTGAGTTTCTTATCACGCGTCCTGCTTCAGATATGGAGACAACTACTGAACAACTAATGACAGACCTTACCCATGCATCCAAAGACCACCACGATGAAATTAGCACAAGGCCATGCGCATATACCCAACTCCTGGTGGACGCGTTATGCACGGAGAACAAAGCGCATTCAGAGAACCACGACGCAAGTCTATGGTCTATTTTTGTTTCATATATTGTTGATTTATGCGCATATATGCGCAGTTGGCTGAAGAGTTACTGATATCGCAGCCGGCCGCTGACCTCTCTCCTCCACCCTCGCACTTTTGTCACAGTGACCTGAAGGATTCCGAACCTGACCAGAGTGATACAGGTAACCTGTTTTGGCCAATATTACCTGCGATGGGCACATTGGCTTACAAGGACCTGGGTTTATCTTCCCCGCCCAAGTCGTAGATCTCTTGACGAATCCAACAACACCAGCGAGCACCATTATCAACGAGGAAATACTTCAAGAAGACGAAGAAGTACGCGTACATGCTTCGTTACTTGGAGCAAGCTAATACGATGCACAGCACACCCCTCTTTCTCCCCTGTGGAAAGCGCCTCCACGTTTAGAATTGAACGACACGGAAAACCTACAGATAATCGGTCACCAATCCAGCGGCACAGTGATTCAGTTACCTCGCTTGCATCCTTACGAAGAAGATGAGGAAATACCATCGAACTCCCCACTAGATAATGCACCGTCGTCTTCTTTACCTCCCAGCTCTAGCCCTTCCCAAATTTTTTCTTCGTCCCCATTTGCATCGTCGCAGTCATCGCTCGTGGAAATTGAACATGACAACAAAGCTGAAGATATGGTATATGCGTCGTGCTTTGCGATGTACACTCTACTGACAAGTCCAAGACTGTAATAGCGGACTCAGGCGGTCAAGATTCTATCAGTTCTCCAGATGTGGTCCACCTGGATATCGTGGAAGAGGGATACGACAACCAGCATGACCGCACTGATGTAGATCACAAGGGAGAAAAGGTTTGTGACGTTTTCATCGCAAGTCCGTTCAGATTCATTGGGACCCGTAGCACGAGTTCGGAGATTTCGCCATCCAGGCGCAGAGCCCAAAAATTAACCAGGGCGCTTACGACAGCCAGGTGGTACCCAACCACCCAACGCAGAAGAGACCGTGGACGGAAGAAAAGGTAGACTAGAGTGTTTTATTGACTTTTCCGGCTTGAACTTTTTTAGATCAACGTAACACCAATCCAGGAAGACATACAGCTGGCTAAACGCATGGTAATTAGGATGGTTTCTCTTGTCTACGAATCGCTGCCACTCACTCGAGGATGCTCGTAGAAAACCGACCATGCCCAAGCGTATCTGCCACCAGCTCCAAAGCGCGCTACCTTGGCTTCTCAGCAACAGCAGTTCAAGAAACTCATCGCTCCGTTTCGTCCACCTTCGATGCTGAAAAAGGATCGAGACGCGCCATCGGAAGATCTAGCCAAGTCTAAGAATCCTCTGCCGGGTATTCTGCCAACATTGATTCCAAAGCAGCCCCTCACACCTCAGAAGCCTCACCCACACCACGTCCATGCAGCACCATCCGTTACGCCAGCTAAAACCAGAGTTCGCACTCTTAAAGCGGCATCGCAATTCAAATCACCATTAAGCTCTTCTGCTGCTGCCTCATCCGGGAGAGGACTGTCCATTCGACTAACGTCTGATGTCCAATCCCTAGAACGCAAATTACAACTCCTTAGGCGCGCGGTTAAAGTGAAAGAGAACGATGAAGAAATAACACTCATCAGACTTGTCAAGAAATGGACAGAGGCAGGTAGGGAGGTCGCATATGAGCTTTGGGATTTGGTGAAAGATTCTGCGAACAACGAGGACGGCTTACGGGCTTCGGCATGGGGTGGAGGTGCGAGCAAGGGTAGGTCAGGTTCGGAGGACCGGAACTGGGGTTGGGACTCCCCTGGCATTAAACGTGAAGGGTACCCAGAGAACGACATGAATACCACCACAGAAACTCTCTTGGATCCGGCCTACACACACAAGATCTGCTCTGAAGACGACGAACAAACAAGGAACAACATGGGTACGATGCTTCGGCGACTTGGGATTGCTCCAGAGACACTGGGATGGGACGAAGATGCAGAGGTTTTTGTTGATTAAAGCTGACATTCATCCAGGTTTGAATCTCCCTACGTCAGACACTTGAACCGTAATAAGATACAACGCCGTCTTTATCGCTTGTTGTCGCACTCTTCGATACTTCTCAGCGCCTCTTCAACAATCACTTCCGGGAATTCATACTGTATCCAATGCGAGGCATTCGGCACGATCACTGTTCTGACATCTTTGTATTTTGCGATAGCTCCAATGTTGTATGAATCACTGAGTCGCGGATCTGCGACTAGCACAGTCAATGTGGCAGTAGCAGGCTTGTCGGAAATCAAATGTGACCATGACCACGGCACGTTGCCCTGTGGCAAACATCAGCGCTTGAAATACCACTCGCAATCAGCCTTACGTCAAGGTGATCATGAGCATTGGTTGCTCTGCCAATCTGGACCCCCAATGCTCTCCAAATGGCATCCTCTCTCGTCCATAGAGGATTCAGTGCCATATAATCCTCTACACTATGATTGGCTCTGACGTCGCTGGAAAAAAGTACTCTCCGTTCCACTAACTGCTCCTCAGTCAGCTCAATGGCAGACGGGTCTATGAGAACCACCGAAGTGGGCCTGTTTTGTGGCAGATGCTTGAGAAGCGACAGCACCACAATCCCTCCCATTGAGTGGCCAATGACGATGTCATACTCTGCAGCCTCGAAGTAAGGTAAGAGGTCATCCACCAACGTCTGGATTTTAAAGTCAACTCCGACCGCCCTGGAAGCATGTCCAAGAAGGTTAGGGGCAATAACCAAGTATCCTATGGATAAATCAGCACTATGACAAGGTCCGCTCTGACGAAGATGGCCGGCCTTTGGCTGCTAGCGCCGACGCAACACGGTGGAACGCGTGCGAAGACGAATTTATGCCGTGCACGATGAGTACTCTCTTCTTTGCATTAGGGGATCCCCATTGACTTGCAGACGGGACTGTGGTCATCACGACGGGGGAAATGAACGTTAGAAGGAATGACTATCTTCCTATCTTCCTTTTTGCTAGGACTGCCTAAGGAAGTTAGTCTTTAGATGAACGTGTGAACGGCATGCGCTATATAATCAATTTGAATGTGATGGTTGTACATAGATGACATTACGGCGTCAAAAAATATCCTCTTTGCAAGACTCATAATTTGGCTCTTGCCAATGGAACTGCATCCATAATGGCATCTGGACGCTCAATTTGAATCCAGTGGCCGACACCCGAAAGTACTCGGGCATTCAGTCTCTCCACGTCACGAGGGATGTGCTTCAAATGACAAACACCACTGAACTTGGGGTCTGCTAACAGCACGTTAATCTTCACGTTTGGGGTGACGTTTTTGAACAAGCCAGTGAAAGACCATGGCGTGTTATCCTGGTTATCAAAAAGGTAGGGCTTGTAAACAACCCTTGCAATTTATACACCTGAAGATTTACCTCAAACAAACTCCTGACAGTAGTGCGATCGCACATGGAGAGTCCCAGTGTTCTCAGCATGCAGTCACTACGTGACCAAGCAGGATTCTCAGCCATGTGCTCATCCGGGGTTCTGGGGCTCGCCACCTCTTTTAGAAACAATTTTTTGTTCTCTGCGAGTGGTTCATCTGGAACCTCGAGGGCTGGGTCCACAAGTACGATTGTTGTTTCCTTCCTTTTGGGCAAGAATGGCAAGAGCGACAAAGCCACCGCGCCCCCAAGAGAATGACCTATAATCACATCATAAGATGTGTTCATGGCGAAATATGGTCGGAGGTCCTCCGCAAGGGTGGACGCCCTATAGTCGGTGCCCCGTCTCCACGCATGCCCAAGGAGATTCGGTGCTACGACAAAGAAACCTAATCAACCTGTCAAAAATAAGATTATCACCATAGTATTGCGAAACCTGACCTTCTGCTGCCAATAGCTGAGCGACGCTCTCCCAAGAATTCGAGCACATGGTCATGCCATGTATGAGGAGAGCTCTCCTCGGAGCGTTAGGAAAACCCCATTGAGATGCTGAGAAGGACATGACTTGTATGTATTCAAGACCTTGTGTCTTCACTTAAAAGACTAAGGTCCAAATCGACGGCAGGACCTTGAAGATCGAATTGAAAATCACTATCCATATACCCATTGCCGGTCACCACTCGGAAGATGCCAAATCATCACTTGCGGAACAACGGTCCGCATTTGTGGTACTCGAAGAACCGTAGACCGCGCGATTTCGCATTGTAAGAGCAGTGAGAGCGAACCAACTTGGGGATATGACGTGGCTGGCGCCTGCTTAGGGCTTTTCTGGAATCCGGACGGAAGGTACCTATTGAATTACTACGTGGAATTAGATGGTTGCATCATGATTACTCAGCACCTTCCAGGAAGTTTGTCTATCATGCCGAGCCTCTGCGGTGCGCGTGAGGCTGGCTGAGCCTCGAGGGATAGCTCTGGGAAGGAGCCAGCGTGGCAGACACCGCGGGGGGGCTCCCGGGTTGGTCGAACCGCAGAGTGGTAACAGCGGCGATATCGAGTCAAATTGTGGCTGCGACAATAATTGTGTGTCCTGACTCCTCATATCGTTGAGAAACAAGTCGAAAGTTGCAGAACACTTTTCAGTCGTGAAATTTAGATGTGTAACTTGAATATTGTTCCTCACCTTCCCCACACGAAGCCACGTTATGTTGACTAGATGAACGTATGGACAGTGCAACGAACGTTACGAACCCCTACCCCAGGCCGCTTTGTTTCGCCGTGATAGAATTGCCAAAACTGCCAGTCAGATCTAAGGTTGAAACCAAAGAGGCGGGCGATTTTAATTGGGAAATTCCTACTGATATACTGCCAGTATCTGTATTGATGGTTTGAAACTAAAACTTGGCAAAGTACGCACCAAACAGTGCAGGGCGAGCCCCTATTGACAGCTTAACTGGGTGTCAGTAGTCTAAGTACGCGTAATAGTTGTGTCCCCGACGTATATCATAATTGAAATAGTTCTTGGCCCCGCTCCCACAATAAACATAGCGAACGTTGAGATTGATAACTGTGCGTTCGCTTTAAAAATTGTTGAAGTAGCGTAAATACAAGTTCGCAGTCAATTATTCAAGTTACAAATGTGATTTGAGTAGGGCGATCTCAATGAGTATCTGTAAGAGAACACAGAGCTCTCTATCGAAGGTATCTGGTGTTCAATGGTTAATCAATCGCGTCGGGGGAAGGTGGATAGCAAGCATACCATTGAATATGACGGTTGTAGACTTACAGCGCATCTCCTTCGCACGGCTCATAGTTTTGCTCTTGGCAGCGGTATTGCGTCCATAATGGCATCCGGGCACTCAAATTGAATCCAGTGACTGATACCCGAAAGTACTCTGACATTCAATTTCTTGCCATCACGAGGAATTCGTTCCAAACAACAAACAGGGGGGCTGACAGCGGGGTCTGATAACAGCATACTGATCGTCATGTTTGAAGGGACATTATTGAACAGGTCAATAAAAGACCATGGCTTGTTATGCTGGTTATCGAAAGTAGGGTTTGTCAACGACGCTTGAAATTTTTCACCTGAAGATTTACCTCGAATATATTATCTACAGCAGTGCGACTGCACATGGAGAGTCCCAGCGTTCTTGACATGCAGTCACTACGTGACCAAGCAGGATTCTCAGCCATGTGCTCATCAGGACTTCTGAGGCTCGCCACCTCCTTCAGGAACATAATTTTATTCATTGCGAGTTGTTCATCTGGAAACTCGAGGGCTGGGTCCACGAGTACGATGGTGGTTTCTTTCCCTTTGGGCAAGAATGGCAAGAGCGCTAGAGCCACCGTGCCCCCAAGAGAATGACCTATAATCACGTCGTAGGACGTGTTCGAGGCGAAATATGGTCGGAGGTCCTCTGCAAGGGTGGACACCCTATAGTCGTTTCCCCGTCTCCATGCATGCCCAAGGAGATTCGGCGCTACGACGAAAAACCCTGATCAACCTGTCAAGAGAGACGTCATTGCCATATGTTTCGAAACCTGACCTTCTGCTACTAGTAATTGAGCGATACTCTCCCAAGAATTCGAGGACATGGTCAAGCCATGAATGAGGAAAGCCCGCCTTGGAGCGTTAGGAGAGCCCCATTGAGATGATGAGAAGGACATGGTTGGGATGTATTCAAGATACTGTGAGTGAACAGGGTTATAGCAACAAAGAGATTTGAAACCCAACTTCACTTAAAACAGAGCCCTGAAGGATCAATATGTATATGCACGTCTCCACTCGGGAGATGCCAAATAAGTACTTGTGGAGCAACAGCCCGCTTGGGTGTAACGTGCCTGTCTAGTATGATTCTGGGTGGAGAACCCGAGAAAAACGGGGATCATTATTGAAGAGCTAAACTCGTACTCTTGTGTTCATGTCAGATGTATCGCTTATGTCTCACCTGTGCCCAACTGCCGGCAACGGCACTGTGGAATGAGATATGATTTTTACAAATAGGCCTCTTCCATATTGCACCTTCATACCTACCAGGCGCCTCTTGCAGCTTGCAATGACTCAATGGACACCACATGATCAGTACGCCATCAAATGATCTTAGTCACTGATATCGCGCAGGCAACGCTGAACCGGGTGGTTCGAGCATTTGACTTGCAGCTTCAACAGTTGGATGGCATATTGAACCGACTCGGACGGATCTGTGTATAAATGTTCCAGTAAACCAGTTGTTGAACTGGAGTCTGTCTGGACCTGGCTGAAGGAAGTTGCTGTGAACCAACGAGCCAAAACAAGGCGTATCACTGTAGTAGGATACACCACCGCCCGGCATTGCGCTAGAACGGAATAGAATAAGGCGTATCACAAAGATTAAAGAAGCATCAATAGAATGCCCTACCGTGCCTGATATTTAATATCAATGTGCTTGAAATGACCGGAAATACTAAATACATAGTGCCATAGTCAGCGACGTGCTAAACTGCTGGCTGGGGCTTTGCTGGGGTCTACAGACGGAGACAAGGATGGAAGGTATTTGTTGTACTAAAATCATATGGCTGCACAATAACCTATCGCGCTGAGCCTCTGCGGTGCTCGTGAGGTTGGCTGAGCGCCTGCCTGGCTCTGGTAGGAAGGAGCCAGCGTGGAAGCCGCCAGGTGGATCGCGATGCATGGTCCGGGGCAGCGCTCGCGAGCTGATCGGACCGCAGTAGTGGAGCTGAGCTGACCGAACCGCAGCTTGGAGTGGATCGGTGTCATGATGGAATAATAATCGTGATAAAGTAGAGATGAGATTGCAATTTTGCAACACCTCGTTCCATTAAAGTTCTGCCAAGTGGTTTTGTCACGTGGACACTTTGTACATCTTAGTGACCATACCTATTGTGAGGCATGCTCATCGCTCTACTAGCCCTGCTCGATTCTTCCACACATATTTTTGATGATTTGCAAGGCACCGCTTGGAAGCGTTGGATGGTTGATGCGTGGGTTGCTACTCGCATTCTAAGTGTCACACAAGTGCTACTTATCAAGCAGTCAATTTCTCTTCAACGCTCTCGTTCGCTAGCACGACACGAGGTTCTATCAAGGCATCTGCGAAGATAGTCACCAGTGTGGTCGTTCCTTCTAATAAAGTTCAAACTCGAAATATAAGAATCAAGACTCATTACCCAGCGGTAATGTTAGCAGTGGACCTACGCGCTCCTATGTAATGCGTCCTACACAGCAAATGTCAACATACTTAGGCGAACTCAAAGATGAACAAGTGCGCAGCCTTTGCCCGCGTAAAACCAGAATTGAAAAAAAAAAAACAGTCAATCGTTGGCTTTCAATAGGAAAACAACTTCAGTTTACAGCATAAAAACCTCAAGCAAGAAACCTGTGTATTGCCACCATATCACCTTCAGACTTCAGCACTTAGCCCTGACCCAAATGTTGCCTCGCAGTCTCCACCCAGGCCGAAAAGTCTCGTCCAGACAATAAACTTGCACCCCTTCCCTCAGCATATTCTAAAGCTTTGTTCATCAGCGCGTCCAACAGATCCGGTTCTGCAACCAGATGATGCTTCAGGTATGCCACAGCGACCGCAGTCGCCCATATATTTCCATCCACCTGCAGTTCTGCGGCCTTGCCTAGCGTTTCTATGCCCACAAGCTGCCCTAATTGAGGGGACGGCGTGAATGAGCCGTCGTAGCTCTGCAGCGAGATGAGAGTGTATGCTTCCTTGGGAATGGGTGAGTGAGTACGCAGCCGCGGTAGAACAGCTTGGGCTTGGAATGCAGGTGCGCTAGGGATGCGGCCGAGGACTGGCGATGGGATACGCTCGATCGGATCTTCCCGGGGGCGTACGGGACTGGACGGCCGCGAGTAGCTCCATCGAGAGCTCGTGGAAGAGCCCTCCAATGAACTGAGTGTGGAGAAGGTGTCCGTGCTTGAATTATCGTGTTGGAATGTGTGTTCGCTCAGAATCGATGGCGAACCCGAACGGGATGGTGCAGCTGAGTAATATGTACCAGGAAGCCGCCTCGGGCGTCCTCGGGTTGTCGAGGGAGCATCTGAGGAGAAGAAGCTGAATACCGCATAAGCCAGCTGGGACAAGCTGTCCAGGATGGTCTGCACGGTAGACGTATCTGTCCCCGGTGTAGCTGCGTCACTCGTGACAACAGGCGTAGACGGGGGGTTGTGCTGCCTCCGAGACCTCTGCCATGACTTTGAGCGGCGCAGTCGGCTCCTTGTTGTTTCCCGTCCGGACTCTATAGCAACAAAGGATGTGTGTTGGCTCACAAGCTGGTACTCAAGTCCTAAGCGAACTATCGCCGCTTTTCGAACTTCCTCATCCGTGGCGGGCACAGTGGGTTTGGGAAGTGGCGCGGCTGATGTTCTACCCTCAGCCAAGTGCTTGATGAGTTCTCGTGCAGCCAAAGTATGCACAAGCGGTATGGATGTCCAATCATCCTTGAATGGTTTCACTACGGTGACTGGTACCACGAGTTCAAGATCCTCAGCCAAACCGTCAACCTTGGCACGCAACCTGACTTCACTAGGAACCGATCTAAAAGTGGTAATTGCAAAGACATTGAAGCGCATTCCAGGGATTATCTTTGTGATCACATGCGGGACCTGCTGAATGGGAGGCGGGGGTTCCAGCTGCACGATACTGGGCGGAAGTGGGTGATGGCGACTCGAGGGTGAGAAGTTGACAGCTGGTGGATTCCCCGAACCATGCCAATCAACTGTGACACTCTCGATCTCGCGCGTCCGACCAGCGTTCAGAAGCTGTGCACACTTCCCTGTTATGTCCTCGGCTTGAACGGCGAACAGACATGTGCCCCCGCCCTCACGAGCAAGGCGTTCGCACATCGCCGATGAGACATGCTCACCGATCCCCAGGGTGTACACCCTTAACTGTGCATCAGGCTTGCAGTTTTTCACTGCATTGGAGACGACTGTAAATGGGTCGAGGGCTGCGGAGGCCTAGTTCAAATTCATCATCAGTTCGAGTAGGACCACAGATGACATCAAACGCACGTGTATGTCCCCGTCAGTGAGGACAAACATCGCAGTCGGGCGATCGCGATTTCGTGAGACGACGGCAAATTGCAGGGCCTTCGCAATTTCCGTCCCTCCATAGTTGGCTTTCATGGTTTGTATATTCGAGATCTGTGCAAATCACTCATTGGCTCGTTGCTCTGGAAGATGAAAGGACTGATTACCGCATGTCTCATTGTCGCTTCATTGAGAGGCACACTTGACCCCCACATACCATCAACCTCGTTCCCGAAGCTGAAGATATTGAATGTCGTTTGCGAATCCGGCAATAAATGAAGAAGCATTTCTAGCGTGCATTTAGCAGTGTCCATTGGGTTTCCATCCATGCTTCCGCTGCGGTCAATAACGAACATGTACTCCTGCGAAGGCACGCGAGGCATCTTGAACTTCGACACGAATGAGAGCTGCATGGCAATTGTATCCCCACGCTGAGGATCGACCTCGGCGAAACACCGAGGCTTATCGAGCCCAAGCGCGTGGACCGTCAAGACGAAGTCTTGATCTAGGAACGTCGTGGACGTCAAGATTGCGGACATGCGGCGTTCAGACTTTCTTCCTTCACGAGTCTTGTAGCGCAAGAGAGAAATCGGGTGAGTAGGGCTGCGTATGTCCTGTATCGTGTCGCTGGTTTGTACGTCCACAGTGATTTGAACACGGGTCCTTTCATTAGTTGTGGATGCGTCGATCATGGCCTGGGGTGTCTCGCCGTATCGTTCAGCAACGGCCATCGGAAGCTGGAGACGGACGTGGTCCGGGCGTCCTTCATCCAAAAGATCCAATACAAACTTCGCTAATCAGAACGGTGCTCGTAATGACGTCAAAGTGCGCTCACTGTCAACCTTGCTGTAACCTTCTGTCGGGCGGGAATAGAGCCAATTGAAATCGTAAACACTGAGATCAAGGTCAGTGTTCGTCCAGGTTTATCAACGTGCTGGTGAGCCATACAGTCATCTGTCACCCATTCCACAAGCCCTGCAGTCTTTCCAGCATCCAATGCACTCTGAAAAGTCTCTGCAGCTTCGGACTTCTCCTTCGCAACACCGACGATAACACGACCATCGGCATGTTCGAGTTCAAAGGCGCAGGTTGCAGCACTCGCTGGGAGAGGGAATACATACTTGGCCCGACTTGTGGGGGTTTCTGATACATTCTCGAACACTTGAGATAGTACAACCCTAGCAGAGACTAGAGCACATGTTAGACGTGAAACTGGATCGCGCCACCACTGATATCCGCACCATCAACCATCCATACTCTCACGTTGACCTCTTGAAGGGGTAAATGCACGAGAGTGTTATCTGGGGAGTGATGTATGATGCCTGCATATCTGCTCATACTGGTAGTGGCGAGATAGCGGGGAGATAACGCACACACATCCTTGGAGGTCTTATAATTGGACTTTTGACGCCGAAAAACAGGAATTCGAACTTCCTGTGCAACAATCAAGCGATTTCAAATCCTGCGGATGCATATGGGTGGGCGAACCAGACTCGAAAAAATGAGATGCTATGCTGCAGTCCCGTTATGTTCAAGTTCATGTGATGAACTGCCGCAAATCCACGAGGATTTCATGAATGGCAGTCGTGTGATGTTCGAAGTTCGGAGAATCCCTTGATTAGAAGATGGAACGACTATCTTCCTTCTTCTATGAGGTCTGCCTACTACGGGACTCCAAAATAAACAGCATCGACGGTCAAGCATGCGAACGCATCCCGCCCTATTATGTAATTTTGCACAGGCTATTATCAATGTATTCGGCTCCGCGGCCGGAACTATAACTCAGCGACGAGTAATCAGAAGATGGATGCCAATGAGGACGACTCAATTGATAGGGATTTCTACTAGGTGTATCCAGTGTACGGAACTCCCTTGCAACTTCCTCTTTAAATCATTACGGTAGTAGACAACATTACGCGGCATTCTTATTTTCTTTGCTCACAGTTTCGCTCTTGGCAGCGGAACTGCATCCATAATGGCATCTGGACGCTCGAATTGAATCCAATGACAAGCACCCTTCACTACCCTGGCACTAAACCTATCTGCGTTACGAGGGATATGTTCCAAACGACAAATAGCACCGATCTTACGGTCTGATAACAGCACGCTGATCTTCACGTTTGGGGTGACGTTTTTGAAGAGGTCAGTGAAAGACCATGGCGTGTTATGCTGGTCGTCATAAAGGCAGAACTTGTTAACTATGCTTGCAATTTCCACGTCTAAAGATTTACCTCAAATACACGCTCGATAACGATGCGATCGCACATGGAAAGTCCCAGCGTTCTTAACGTGCAGTCACTTCGTGACCAAGCAGGGTTCAAAGTCATGTGCTCGTCAGGGGTTCTGGGGCTTGTCACTTCCTTGAGAAACAAATCTTTAGTTATTGCGAGCTGCCCATCCGGAATCTCGAGGGCGGGGTCAACGAGTATAACTGTGGCTTCTTTCCCTTTGGGCAAGAATGGCAAGAGCGACAAGGCCACCGCGCCACCAAGAGAATGACCTATAATCACGTCGTAGGACGTGTTCATGCCAAAATATGGTCGGAGGTCCTCTGCTAGGGTGGACGCACTATAGTCGCTACCTCGTCTCCATGCGTGTCCAAGGAGATTCGGCGCGACAACGAAGAACCCTGAACTACTTGTCAAGAAAAAGAATTACTCAACAGTATTAGTACAAAATCCGACCTTCCGCTACTAATAGCTGAGCGACGCCATCCCAAGAATTCGAGCACATAGTCAAGCCATGTACATATAAGGAGAGCCCTCCTTGAAGCGTCAGGGAAACCCCATTGCGATGCTGAAAAGGACATGACTTGGATGTATTCAAGATTTTAGGAGTCTTCAACCTGAAGATTGAATCGAGAATCACAACCAATATGCCCGTCACCACTTGGAAGATCATCCAAATAACCGCCAATTGCGGAATGACGGTCCGCATTTGTGGGACTCAGAGAACCGTAAACCGCGAACTGACTTGGTGATATGACGTGCATGCCTAGAGCTTCCCTGGAATCTACTAGTAGAACTATTGGGTTACTAAAATTGGATGGTTACAATGATGACCAAGTACCTTCCACCTCCGTCTATTGCGCTCGGTCACCCTCACACGCACCGCAGAGACTCAGCCTAGAGGGCTAGTTCTAGGAGCCAGCGCAGTGGAAGCCGCCAGGTGGGCGGGGCAGCGCCTGAGGCCTTGAGGCCTGGTCAAACTGCAGAGTGGCAAGAGCGGCGATGTTACTGTAATCCTCGTGCGACGATAACCGCCCTCATGTGAATCAAATCGAAAGTTGCAAAACACTTTCAGTCGTCAAATTTAAATAACTTGAATATTGCCCCTCACCTCTCCCACACGAAGCCGCGCCATCGTGATGACTACATGAACGTGTGAACGATGCAAGGAGCAAACCCAAGCGACCTCTCTACGCTCGCAGACTGCCTCGTTTCGTGATAGAAATGTCAAAACTACTAGTGAGATTTAAGGTTGGGACGCTAGGGCAGGCGACTTCAATTGGAGAATTCCTACTACTATACCAGCATCTGCACTGAAGTTTTGAACCCTTGGAAAAGTATGTACACGTAGTACATGTAAAAGTGGCAACGCGTGTTCCTACCGCTATGCTATAATTCATACCTCCTTAGCCCCGTTCGAATGAAGGCGCCAATAATCACAGCGAAGGTTTGAGATCGAGAACTATGCGTGAGCATGGAAACCGTTGAAGCTCCAATTTCAAGAGTGAGATGGCCTCAAAGGAAGGAATGTGTGAGGGGGTGCAGATGGCGAATTTATGTCCATTGTGGTAATCTACCCTATGTCGGACAATAGTCTAAGGGGCTCATTCCCCTGCGCATCTCCAAGTTTGCAGATTGGCGTAAGGATCTTCCCCCGTTGTACAGCGCAAAGAAACCATATCTTCTTTGCACAGCTCATAGTTTTGCTCTTGGTAGCGGAATTGCGTCCATAATGGCATCTGGGCGCTCAGATTGAATATAGTGACCGATACCCGAAAGTACTCTGGCATTCAATCTCTTCATGTCCTGGGGGAGATGTTTCAAAAGACACATAGCACCGAACTTGGGATCTGGTAACAGCACGTTGATCGCCACGTTTGGAGGGATGTTTTTGAACAGGTCACTGAAAGACCATGGCGTGTTATGCTGGTCATCAACAAAGTAGAACTTGTCAACAATGCTTGCAAAATCCACGCCCGAATATTTACCTCAATTAAACTCTCGAGGGCGGTGCGATCGCACCTGGAGAGTCCCAGCGTCCTTAGCATGCAGTCGCTTTGCGCCCAAGCAGGATGCTCAGCCATGTGCTCTTCTGGGCTTCTGAGGCTCGTCACCTCCTTCAGGAATGTGTTTTTCACTCTTGCGCGGCGCGTTTCTGAAAGCTCGATGGCGGGGTCCACGAGTATAATCGTGGTTTCTTTCCCTTTGGGCAAGAATGGCAAGAGCGACAGAACCACCACGCCCCCAAAAGAATGACCTATAATCACGTCGTAGGATTCGTCCATGGTGAAAAATGGTCTGAGGTCCTTTGCAAGGGCGGACACACTATAGTCGCTGCTCTGTCTCCCTGCATGCCCCAGGAGATCTGGCGCTACGACAAAGAACCCTGAGCAATTTGTCAAAAAGATCCTCACCCCAGTATAATAGTATTACACAACCTTACCTTCCGCTACCAGTAGCCGAGCGACGCCCTCCCAAGAATTCGAGCACATAGTCATGCCATGAACGAGGAGGGCCTTCCTTGGTGCGTTACGGCAGCCCCATTGACACGCTGAAATGAACATGGATTGGATGTAATCAAGATCTAGCGAGTGCAGAGAGTTGTAGGTTTGAAGAGGTTTGAAACTTAGCCTCTTAAAAGACTGAGGCAAAGGTCGACGGCAGAATCCTGAAGATTGGATTAAAAATCACTACACACACATGCCGGTCAGCCCGCAGGATGCCTAATAACCACTCGCGGAACAATGGCTCGCATCTGCAGGACTCGGAGAACCATAGAGCGCGCGATTTGGTATCACTAGAGCAGTGGCACACTGACTTGGGATGTGAGGTGCCTAGCATAAAATTGGTGGGCAACCCGAGAAAGGGGTGCAGCGGGAACATCGAGATAGACCGAAGCTCGGGTTTTCATGCCAGATGCCAGTGTGACCGCTTGACTCCATAGATCCCACTCCCCCTAGCGGCTTGCGACGGCACCGTGGAACAAGCTAAATCCTTTCTCCACACATGCTTCTCCCATATCAGTATGATCTTGCGTCTTCGTCACGTACTTCTCAGGTGCTTCTTGCAGTTTGCAATGACCCACTGGCAGCAGATACCACCTGATACGTACGCCGTCAAATGGTCCAGCATGCAACTGATATAGCGCAGGCAGCACTGAAATATGAAACAGGATCTGCGTATACATATTCCAGTGAATCAGTTCCAGTTGAACCAGAGTCTGTCCAGACCTGACCGCTGAAGTCGCTACGGACCAACGGATAAGAACAAGACCGTGTGACAGGGATCGGAGAAACATCAACGAGATGCCCTACCGTCTGATCTCTAATGTGCTTGCAATGGCTCGAAATAGTGCCACTGCCACTGCCACAGTCGGCGACATACGGTTACGCTTTTCTGGAATCTGGACAGAGATGAGGATAGAATTTGAAGGTACCTCGAAATTAGACGGTTGCATGATAACTCAGTGCTTGCTCAGTACCTTCTCGGCTTTGTCTGTCGCGTTGAGGTTGGTTCCTGAGCCTATAGGGTTGGCTCTAGGAAGGAGCGTGGGAACCGCCAACTTGCGGGCATGTTGTGAACGAGAAAAGCTGGTTGTCGTCTGAAATAACTCGGTCGTCTGACTATACAATTGAATGTGACATGAGAGCTATCAAACTGTCGTACTATGTAAGTAGTATCTTTTCGAAACGGTTCATAGTTTGGCTCTCGGTAGCGGAACCGCATCCATGATTGCACCTGGACATTCGAATTGAATCCAGTGACCGATGCCCGTGAGAACTCTAGTATTTAATCTCTCCACGTTACGAGGGACCTGCTCTAAATAACAACGAGCACCGAACCCAGGGTTCGGGTCTGACGCCAGCACGGTGAGCTTCACATTAGTGGGAATGTTTCTGCACAGGCCACTGAAAGACCATGGCCTATTATGCTGTTTGCCACAAGGCAGAATTCATCAGCAATTTTTTGTCATATCTGCACCCCGAAAACTCACCCGAAACAATCTCTCCGGAACGGTGCGATTGCACATGGAGGCTCCCAGCGTTCTTAACTCGCAGTCACTTCGTGACCAAGCAGGATTCTCAGCCATGTGCTCGTCGGGAGTTTTGACATTCACGACGGCATTGAGGAACTGCTTCTCACCCGCTTCGAGCCTCTCCGATGAAAGCTCGAGGACGGGGTCTACGAGTATGATTGTGGTTTCTTTCTCTTTGGGCAGGAATGGCAAGAGTGACAATGTAATTGGGCCCCCAAGGGAATGGGCTATAATCACGTCGTAGGATGTGTCCATGCCGAAATATGGTCGGAGGTCCTCTGCAAAGACGGACATACGATAGTCGCTGCCCTGTCTCCATGCGTGCCCGAGAAGATTAGGTGCTATGACGAAGAATCCTGATCAACCCACTTCAGTCAAGAAAGACGCTATCATCGTGCGGTCCAAAACCTGACCTTCTGCTACTAATAGCTGAGCGACGCTCTCCCAAGAATTGGAAGACATGGTCAAGCCATGAATGAGAAGGGCCCGCCTTGAAGCGTTAGGGGAACCCCATTGAGAAGCTGAAATGGACATGGCTTGGGTGTATTCAAGACCTCGTGAGTGGGGCGGAGAACGTTGTAGGTCGAGGTTCGGAACCCAGCCTTGACTTAAAAGACGAAGGGAGTGCATACGTGAGATAGGAAGTGTCGTGGCACTGAAGACAAAATGGAACTCTGATCACCATTTGGATCGCAGCTGAAGCTTGGGGAACAATCACACGATTCGACGTGGACCATCAAAGTAATGAGACTTAGGACTGGGAGCCATGCCATATCGTCCAGTAACTTGAAGGCACCAGGACTGATAACCCGCAGCAACAGTTAAATTGTTGTTGTCAACGTGCAGAGTGAAGCAACGGATGACTTCTCGATCGTACTCTGCTCTAGAATGAGGTACTCGTATTCCCTTGTGACAGGTTTATCCACGGAGTGTGCGAGAGGAACTTTTCCTTCTCCTTCGATTTGTGTCCGCGCTTTTGTCAAGCACTTGAGCCTTCTTCCGGTGGCCGCATACTATATCTGCTCGTGTGAGTGAACATGACATTAATATCCGAAGCGGATATCCGTTTAACTTAATCATTTGCACTGGGTTCGCCACGTCGGTCGCTGCTTCCGGTCACGGTATGCAGGGCGGGACAACGGCTGTTGTGGGATATGGCAACAAACCAATTGCTTGAACGAGTGCCACCGACAGTTTGTTCCAGGGAAGCAATTCATGTCTTCTGTTTTCTTATATGTATAAAATAGCATACATACTGGTATATACAGAAGATCTTGCGGTGAAGAAAAAGTCAAAACAGAAACTCAACCTCAAGGTTGTGTTGCTCAGAGCAAGCTGAGAGCTGAAAAATTGGCTATGCGACATTAGGATGAGGGCAGCCCACGGAACGCCCTAGTAAAAGGCGAGGGCGTTGTCTGTTTGAGCTACCCTCTGTCGCTATCCAACTTAGGTAATTTCAAGGTGGCGTCAACAAATTCTTGCCTTTTGTCCCGTAGACGGGTTTTCCTTGTATGCCCATCTAGGGAATGCATGACTTCACCCCTCCACAAACCGGTCCAACCCCTTACCACACCACACCAACGACCCTCATCACCAACAACAGACTTGTCATCATGGGCGACGACGAGCTCTCGCTACTCGTATCCACATCCTTGCAGACTCTCATGTCTTCCGGAAGAATCTCGACGCCATTAACTTCAATGAATTTCCTTCTAGCTCTCATTTCCTTCAGGGCATCCACGTCTGCCTCAGGCCTCAAGATCCCACGTCTATCCGATTTACCGCGTATAGAAAAAGTTCTTGAAGTCTTCTCGTCGAACTGGGAGCATGGCTCTATCCTACTGTCGCGTGAAGGCGGCGAGCTGATCATTACGGACGTTCATTTTGGGACTCCCCGTGCCAGTGTGCTCAATCTTCGGAAGCGCAAGCGAGCACCCATTGACGAGGACGCAGACTCTGCTGCCGGTGATAACCCTGACGAAACATCATCATCCAACGGAGACAATGATTCTCCTGGCGTGAACACTCCCTTAGGAAGTCTAAGTAAGGACCTGAGGGAGGTTTACGCAATCCTCCAGAAGAGCACGGCGAAGGGACGATTACTTGCGGAACGCGTGTGTGCACCACTATATTTATGCACTGTTATATTGAACGTTCAGAACTAGTTTCGAGCTGTCAATGGTGGATTCGAACCGATCTGCACATACATCACCAAAACAGACTGCGCCAAATCCCGCTCCGAAGTCGATCCTGCCAATCCCTCCAAACTCACCTTCTGCGGCCGCCTGCACTTTCGTCCCCTCATTCGAGCACACACAGATCCTAACCTCGGACATTGCTCCTACCTCAACACGTGCTACTCTGAGCCAACATACTCACAGTCACCTTCGATTACTCCTTTCCCACCTGGCACTGGAGCGCGCGTATCATTACCATCTGGTCTCGGCGCGGGCGGACGGGGAAAGGAGAAAGCGCCATGTCGGTATCTGCATTTCGAGATCGACTGGGACGAGAAGGATGGGCCGCTTGCCCCAGCTGATTCATGGAGATCTCAGAGGCTAAAGAAACCATTCAAGATTGAGCTGGGGATGGGACCTGATGGGAAAAACATGCAAGTGGTGAGCATTACGGCCGCATCTCAATGCACTAGATGCTGACGTTGTTCGGATAGCTTCCTCCTCAGTGGATCAACTGTGATCTGCGCCGTTTTGACTATTCAGTACTTGGGAAGTTCCACGTTATTATGGCAGACCCGCCATGGGATATACACATGAGCGTGCGCGTCTTATAGGACCATTCCACCTTTCGTGAGTCTGAGCGAATTTCAAATAGCTGCCGTATGGTACGATGACAGACGATGAAATGCGTGCTATGCCGATACCAACGCTCCAAGACGAAGGAATCCTCTTTCTTTGGGTCACTGGGCGTGCAATGGAAGTCGGCCGCGAGTGCCTCCGAGTATGGGGATACACTCGTGTCGACGAAGTAGTCTGGGTTAAGACTAACCAGGTACATCGCATTCCTCACAACTTCTTTCACTCATACTATTTACTTACATTTAGTAGCTCCAGCGTGTGATACGTACCGGCCGAACTGGCCACTGGCTCAACCATACGAAAGAGCACATGCTTGTCGGTGTCAAGACGCGTACAGACACTGCAGGGAACCTCATTTTCCCCTCATGGGCGAACCGCGGACTCGACACAGACGTCATCGTGAGCGAGGTGCGCGAGACGAGTCGTAAGCCAGATGAAGTGTACGGGCTCATCGAACGGATGTGTCCTGGTGGTCGCAAGATTGAGATTTTCGGAAGAAAGCATAATACGCGACCTGGGTAAGCAGCGATCAATGTTGTGTGTTGTTGCGTGTGCTGACTATGCTCCGTAGGTGGCTCACGCTTGGAAATCAGCTAGGCCAGGATCAGATATATGAGGAGGATCTGGCGGCAAGAATCAGGGCGAGGTACCCAGAGCGTTTCATGACTGCGCCTAGCCAGGCTATGCATCACTAGAGACAGCCACTCCAACTTGCCAAGCCCTGCAGAATATAAGATTGCACCGAACGCGGAACCTCCATTTGAGTGGGTATGATTTCGAATTTCGAATCCACCTCCACCCTAGGCTAAGTGTGTCTTAGCTATTGATCTCCACCTACACTTTCTATGCTATCATTATTTGAATTGAGAATGACAGTATATGTGGTTGAAAAAGATAAACTAGTAAGTGAACAACTGTTTGCCGGTACCACAGCTATGCTGCGACTCCAAATGGATGGCTCTGGATGCTGACCATCTTTAATTCTATACAAAAATGAAAATTCAAATGTTGCACAATTGGCAGGACCCCACATTGAAACCCCTGCCCTCCCAGTGGCAACTAAACTGTTTTGAGCAGTTTTGCCAGGCTACTCAGCCCTAATGTCTGTGAAATACAAAGTATTTGACATTGATGACTTCCCCTACCTTAAAGCAAAATCACAAAAATGAAGGACAGGGGTTTCAAACCATTCTCCTGCATTGCTAGCAGTGGTAACCAAACCATTTCAAGTGGTGGTGGCCTCAGCCATAAGGTCTTGATAATCTATGGTATTTGATGGTATGAATACTAGTACTATGTGATCCAAGGATTATAGACTCAAGAAAACAACCAGACAGCTAAAATGTTGCACAACTGTGGTTTCAAACTCCTATCTTTCTAGCAGCAACCTAACCATTTCAAGTGGTAGCAGCTTCTCAGCCATAAGGTTTTGATAATATCAGTTATTTGGTGGTATGGATAGTCATCCAAGGACTGTAGAAAATGACCAGAAAATAAAATTTTATACAACAGGAGAAGGTGAGTGGAAGGCAGTGGTAATTAACAGTACCCTTCCAGTAGGGCCCAGCAGCCCCTAGTATTTGAATGTTCAGTCCTTGACCCATATACCCCAGTCATAAGTGTTGTGCCCTGGCCTCACATTCATGTATCTAACAAGTTGTCAATGAAGTGACAACTTTGAATGAACAAATGTGGGAGGAGTCATTCAACAAGGTATTTGGCAGTACCTATGATTTCCCATGCTGTGTTCTGTTGATAAAGCCCAATACATTATTCCACTGCCGCCCTAAACATAATCTCTAGTGCACAAAGTCTATAGTAAGGTGTATGCGTGAATTTCTGTGTCGTATTTGGACAATCATGAACGAACGTAAACGATGGTGATATTGAACCAAACAGAACACGTAACTATTATCATGACCGCGAAGAGGCGAACGGATGCTGTTGTTTCTCGGCCTCATCAAGCTCCGCGATGAGAAGCTCGTTCACAGCTGTGGGATTATCCAGATATACTGAAGAAACCAGATTAGATGACCGGAAAGATACGTATACATGAGACGGAAAACGGACCATGGTGACCAGCGTAGGGGATATTGTACATCTTGCTATTATAATTGCCGGCTTTGCGGAGATTCTCGAGAGACTGCAACCCGCCTTGGGGGTCCATCCAATCGTGTTCACCATCTAAGAGAATAATGAGAAGTTGCTAAAGGGACGGGGCTGAGATAGTACATACAAACGAAGGTTATTGGTATCTGGAGCTTAGATATTCTGTCGACAAGCGGCATACGGGCATGGGCATAGGGCGCAAGAATATGGGCTACGGTAATGCCTGGTGAGACGAAGATCGAAAACGAAAAATCACTTACATATGCAATACTCTCCTGAACCCTTGGCAAGGGTGATGTTCAAGATATAATCATGCATATCGCGCGTTTCGTCCTCAGTTAGACCGGAGAAGCGACGGCTCGAGTACTGTATAGACATAAACGTCAGTATCTCGGTCTACTCTGATGATACCATATTACAAACCTTTCCTACGAGCATGGGACCCCAGAAGAGGGTAGAGCGTACAACTTGGAAGGGACTCCAACCCTCTTCCCATAGGTATGTTAGGAGCCTTCTTGACCGGCTTTCCTTATCTTTCATGGCCTTCTGCTCCTCCCGTATTCGTTTAACCTCCGCAGTCGAGGCAGTGACAGCATAATCACCCATCGCGCTTGCCGAATCACCGGCATCAGTTAATTCGCGCGAAGGCATGGTGAGATTATTCGGATCACGAGGTACCCCAGCCGGAGAAAGGAGAATGAGCTTGTGCACGCGAGTGGGATGTTGGAGTGCGTAGGCAACACTGAGATAAGCACCGAGGGAGTGCCCGATCAGCGTCATCTTCTCGAGGCCCATCTTGACTCGCCACTCCTCTAGTGAGTCAACAAAGAAGGATTCAGCTTCGGACACGCGACCGGAGATGTCATCTCGCTTTGCTTTAATGGTGAAGGGTACGCGGGCGGAACGACCCATGCCTAGCCAGTCCACGCCGAAGACGTCGGTGCCGCGGTGTCCCGCCCATTGTGCGAGTGTAGGGAAATTACGAAAGAAGAAACCTAGACCTGCACCGTATCCGTGAAGGACGACGGCTGGGGGTGGTGCGTTCGGGGATGGCTTCGTGGACTTGATCGAAAGAGTATTTAGGAAGTGTTTCGGCGCTGCGAGCTCCACGCGCTCTCCGCGTGCGATAACGGGACTGTCCTCGGTAGCTGCGGCCATCTTCTCTGGAACAAAGAAGGGAAGTCGCCTAGAAAGAGGGCATGTGTCATATGTCCATTGCGAGGGAATATCTTGCACAGTACATACCTCAGTAGCCGCTCCTCAGATGCAGCACCCTGCTTCTCTCCAGCAGCCCACCTGTCTCGGATGATAAGTGCTAGAGAGCAGGGTATACTGGCCATTCATTCACTTACCAACTCTTCAGGCTTGCTGTGAATGTAACAGGTATCCCCCTAGCCGGGGGGAGCGGGAGGAAGGAAGACGACGAACTAGCTGGAATTGACGCCGACATAGCACTTGAGGTCCTGCGGAGAGATTGATCGCAGAAATGGTGGAAGAAGCTTATAAGAAAGGGGGAGGAAAGAAAGAGAGAGAGATTATGGAGGACGTCCGAGCCGTGAGGTCAGCTATTATAAGTTGTAATGAGGCTGTTGTGCCTCTCTTGCCGCTGCCACAACGCGTCCATTACTTACGGAGACCAAATGACATATCTGCCGTCTACGGCTGGACTACATTTAAAGCTCCGCTTCTACTTTGTCATTGGAATTTTGAATCCAAACGCCGTCGTTCTTCATCTCCAGAACGTCATGTACAACGGTATCGGATTGACCACCCCCCGCGGAAGGTGCGTTCTTTCGGCCGCAGTCGAATTCATTATGCTGACACGGATCACAGCGGTACAAATGGCTATGTTATGCGCAATATCTCGGCACTTCGTGTCCACGAGACGGCCGCAGACAGAGCTGCTGCCTGGAGTGTAGCTCCCCCAAAGCACAGGGAGCCAGATGAGGGCATCTTGGAGCATGAGAGGAAGCGGAAGGTTGAGGTCAAATGCTTGGAGCTGCAACTGCAGTTAGAGGACGATGGGTACGTGAACTCGAATATTTGCATTTAATTATTCTCTAAGCAATCTCAACAGTCTGGATGAAGCAATCATCAACGAGCGAGTTGATGAACTTCGCGCAAGTTTAAACAAGGATTTAGCATCACTTGCTCCATCTGGAAAAAATTTGAAACCCTCTGACACACATGGCCTTGCAGCCGCCAAAAAGGTCGAACTCGACAAAATGGCCCGAGCACTAGGCATGAAAAGTACCTACACGGAAGGCGAGGCATTTGATCGAGAAAAGCAGGAGGAAAACAGGATGCGTCGTATGGTTGAGCGAGAGGAGCGGGACAGGAAACGGGAAGAGGACAGGCTGAAAATGTTGGAACAAAAGCAGAAATGGGAGGCAGAGCAGAGGGAACGCGATCGCCTGCGTCGGAGAGAGGAAGATAGGATAAGGAAGGAAAGGGAGGAAACTGGCCGAAGGAATGAGCGAATGCCACCCCCTCCCGTACCTGCATTCAGGGATCGGCCGAGAGACTACCGTGGTGAGCGTGATCGCAGGAGCCGAAGTCCACGTCGCTCTCGCTCTCCACCACGACGTGAAAGAGGCGTTCGACGCCGCAGGTCACCTTCTACTGATTTTCGGTCTCCTCCGCATCGTCGTCGTTCTCCATCTCCTGCGCAACCTAAATTACGGTCTCGATCCCCCGGCCGAGCAGGCTATCAGCGTTCTGGGTCTCCAGAGCCCCCATCCCGGCGATCACCTACCACTCTTCCCCGTCGTCCACGTGAGCGTTCAGAAACGCCTCCTCGTCGTGGTCGCGACCGCTCAGAATCGCCACCTCGCCGGCGTGGGCGGGATAGTTCAGAGTCTCCACCTCGGCAAAACCGAGAGCCTTCACCTCCCCGCAATGGAGCAGACCAGGATCGTGGGAGAAGTGTCTCTCGATCACCGCGACCTACAGGACGTGGTCGCTCGGCTTCTTCAGACTCAGCCATGTCTGTTAGTACGGGACGCAGTCACTCCAGAGATTGAGAACGCCAGCATTCGTCAGTGCCGGTATCTTCAATATTCTGTATTTGTCTGGATGCTATGTGGCTCACCACTTTGTTTTTGCTTGATATTTCAATTTTGTAACAAAATATGCGGTGTGATCATACATACATCGTGATTGGTTTCTTCCGAAGCTTTGTAGTGCTGTTGTTATGCTACTGGTTCTTTGTTTATACGCTCGCTGTTCGGCTCTCCATGAGTTCCTGTCACAGTTGATCTCGTGGTGAGGGCGCTCGTACGTCTTCGCCTCATTCACCTTTTTTCGTAACTTTGTCCCAACATCCAACCTCAAATGCACTCCACCGTGGGTCTAACTCGTCTGTCGAGTCCCATCCCAGTCTCCAGGCTGCAAAATTTAGCTCGGAGTGTCGCTCCTCCATTAACAGTACCTAGGCGTCATGCTTCAAACGTATCTGAGGTACTTACCCTAGCCACGATCCGTTCCTCCGTTTTTTTGGTTGATGCGAGCTGTCATAGCCCCGAACATCTCCCAGTACACGCTATTTGAAGCCTACATATGACCTTTCGGCTCCTTCACAGTCCTCTGCAACGACAACTACTATAGCACTTGGCGAGCAATACCTCCTTCCTGTCTACGCACGCCCTCCATTTGTGCTGTCGCATGGACGTGGCAGCTGGGTCTGGGATGTAGATGGCCGAAAATTTCTCGACTTTAGTGCAGGCATAGCAGTGAACGCACTAGGACACGCGGATCCAGGTGTTTCACAGGTGAGCATTTTCTTACATTTTTCCAAATGAATAGAAGTGTGGGTTACACGGGAACTGAGACTATACCATTATAGGTGCTACAGCAGCAATCATCAACCCTTCTCCATACCTCAAATGTATACTACAACGAATGGGCACCAAAGCTAGCGGAGCTTTTGGTAACACTCACTGAAACACAAGGGGGACTAGGCTACGCCACTGGAAGCATCTCGTCATCTTCCAAGCACGGGGCCAAGGTTTTCTTCGCCAACTCCGGCACAGAAGCAAATGAAGGCGCGTTGAAGATAGCCCGTAAAGTTGGAAAAGATCGCTGGGCTTTAGCGACCGGTGGAAATGCTGGCGATCCATCATGTCCTAAAACGCGTATCGTGTGCTTCGAGAACTCTTTCCATGGACGGAGCATGGGGGCTTTGAGCGTTACGTCGACCGAAAAATACCAAGCACCCTTTCGACCGCTAATACCTGGGGTCATCGTCAGCAAGCTCAATGATATGGAATCCTTGGACATGCTTATCACCGATGATACCTGTGCCGTTATTGTCGAGCCCATACAGGGAGAGGGGGGCGTAACTGTCGCAACTGAGGAGTGGCTGAGGGCGCTGCGAAAACGCTGCGATCAAACAGGAACAGTCTTGATCTATGATGAGATTCAAGTGTGTCGTACTTTATGACTGTCACAGGGCAGGGTCTGACTTAGTCCCAGTGCGGTTTGTACAGGACAGGAACTCTATGGGCTCATTCGGCGTTACCCGATGATTGCCATCCTGATATCATCACGATGGCTAAGCCGCTCGCAAATGGCTATCCAATCGGCGCAGTATTGCTCCGTGATAACATCGCATCTACGATGACTGCGGGTAAGAATGGCAATCACATAGGGTCGTTCACAGGGGCTTATAACTTCTGGCAGGCACTCACGGGACGACATTCGGGGGTTCACCGATGGCATGCGCAGTTGGCCATCATGTCCTAAGCCGCCTGAGTGACCGGGCTTTTATTTCCCATATCGAGGAGATAAGCGCATACATGAACAGTCGGCTGGAAATTTTGCCGACATGGTTCCCAGCAATCCTACAGCCGCATGTGCGCGGTCGTGGCTTCATTCGTGGCCTTGGCTTCAATGATGTCTCACACCCCGGAGAGGTAGTACAGCTAGCACGGGAGCGCGGAGTGTTCTTATTAACTGCTGGGAAAGACGCAGTGCGTCTGGTACCTTCCCTAAACGTCGAAAAGGAAGAAATGGACGTGGCTTTCGACGTGCTGGAAGGGTGCCTGTCTTCCTTGCGGGGTTAGATATAAGACATAGTCATGTACTTACTTGGTAGTTTCAACGTTGGAATGTTAAAGAATGTTGAATATCATATGATCATAAGCGACAGCTCGCACGGGGAATAGCCACGTGATGGCCGCTAGCCAATGATAGCTTTGCTAATTCAAGTTATATAATAACGTCAAAGTTTCATCGATCATCCAGTGCCATTCCAAATTTCCCCGATTTTCGTCGCCATTGCCAGTACTTGCTCGTAAGCGTACATATATCTGTGCTAGTCTCAAATATCTCACCCATCATTTCGTGTTTCAGATTTTGTTATATATTCTGTGAGCTTTGTTCGAGCACTTCCATCGATAAAACATGGACAAGCTCTCGTCCTTGGCTCGTTTCAAGAATTCCTGCCCATTCTTGGGCGGGACAAAAACTTCCACCCTTCGGGCTCTCAGCAGCGCCATTTCTCCGAGGTTCCCCTCTATTTCCCAGCTCACCGAGCGAGCCACTGGTTGTCCTATCATGGGCCCGGCTTTAGCTATGCGGTCCAGTCAGATGGTCGCTGGTTACGCTAGTATCGCCGGTCAGGCTGATGTCCAGCACATCCATCACAGCAAAGGCATTTTCCCCGGAACCAACGTTTCCGAAGCGGACATTGCCAAATGTCCTCACGCTTCTGCTGCTCGGGCTGCTGCTCGCATGGCGGATGATCTCGCTGCTGCCTCTGCTGTGAAGACAGTGGGTGCAGGAAAGGAAGCCCCAGGCAAGGCACAGAAAGCCGCGGCCGCGGCCGGATGCCCTTTCCACAAGGCTGCTGCTGCTGCTGCAGAAGAACCTGCGAAAATGCCTGATATGAAAGATAAACAGGCTACCGCTACCGCTTCAGATGTCTTCAGCTACGACAATTTCTATGCGGCCGAGCTGGAGAAGAAGCACAAGGATCAGTCCTACCGCTACTTCAATAACATCAATCGACTCGCTAACAAGTTTCCGGTAGCGCATACCGCCAATGTGAAAGATGAGGTCCAAGTCTGGTGCGCAAACGACTACCTGGGGATGGGAAATAATCCCGTCGTACTTGAAACCATGCAGTGCGTATCCTCTGGTGTATGGTTTTGATCGGAACCTTATTTTTATCTCATGCAGTCGGGCGTTAGCCAAATACGGCGCAGGCGCGGGAGGCACTAGAAACATAGCCGGAAATAGCGCTACACACCTCGCTCTTGAGCACGAGCTTGCTACCCTTCATCGCAAGGAGGCTGCGCTCGTATTTTCATCTTGCTATGTCGCCAATGATGCGACACTGTCCACTCTCGGTTCCAAACTTCCTGGTTGTGTTTATTTCTCAGACGCTTCCAACCACGCATCTATGATTCAGGGCATTCGGCACTCCGGCGCGAAAAAGGAGATTTTCAAGCACAACGACCTCAATGACCTTGAGGCCAAACTGCAGAAGTATCCGAAGGACACCCCCAAGATTATCGCATTTGAAAGTGTCTACTCGATGTGCGGTAGCGTTGGGCCTATCAAGGAAATTTGTGATCTGGCTAAGAAGTACGGTGCCTTGACTTTCCTGGACGAAGTTCATGCTGTTGGGCTTTATGGACCCCGCGGTGCGGGTGTTGCCGAACATCTTGACTGGGAAGCTCACCAGAAGGCTGGTCAAAGCCCCGAGCCGATCAAGGATAGCGTTATGGACCGTATTGACATGATCACTGGTGAGTTGTTTTGTGAATATTTATGCGATGAGCTCCGCTTACGGCTGGAGCAGGTACACTTGGCAAGGCATATGGCACTGTTGGCGGATACGTCGCGGGTTCTCGCGATTTCATCGACATGATTCGTTCATACGCACCTGGTTTCATCTTCACTACATCGTTACCTCCCGCTACAGTTGCCGGTGCTCGAGCTTCTGTCATTTACCAGAAGCACCATGTCGGTGATCGTGCACTGAAACAAATCAATGTTCACACTGTCAAGGAACGTTTCGCTGCTTTAGATATACCTGTTGTCCCCGGCCCTTCTCATATCGTCCCGGTCTTGGTTGGTGATGCTGGACTCGCAAGAGCAGCCAGCGACAAACTTCTTCACGAACACGGCATCTACGTTCAGGCGATTAACTATCCAACCGTTGCTGTTGGCGAAGAGCGTCTTCGGGTCACCGTCACTCCCCGCCACACCGCAGAACAGATTAACGGTTTGATTGCCGCAATGGACACGGTATTCACGGAGCTCGACATCAACCGCATCAGTGACTGGGTGAAGTCAGGTGGGCGTGCCAACGTTGGCGTAGACAAGGAAAATGTGGAACCCATCTGGAATAATGCCCAGATTAACTCCGCAGGACAGCCGCGGACATTGCAAGATGGACAGACAGCCGTGGTTAACACTGATGCTGTTCAGGTGGTTCGCGAGAGCTTTGAGGACCTTTTGGGAGTTGTCGAGTTGGGCGAGACGGAGAGGAAGGTCGAGGCCGCTTTGATGACTGGAGCTGTCAAGCACGTTGCTGAAGCTCTGCCGAAGAAAGCGAGGGCGCCGCTGGCACGCGTCAGTCCAATTAACGTGCCCATCTCGCCTGCTAGATCTATAGCGGTTTCAGCTTAATGGCTGTCCAACGAATGTTTAGTTGACCATATCTCAAGTTGATCGTCTTAATCACCCTTGCTAGCATCATGTGCCTATCTGCTAAGCGTGACATGAACCTGTGTCTGCAGGTGCCAAGTGAGACTGTGCCAGCCTCACTCTACACGCGACAGAGAATCTACTAAGCTACGGGCTCTCATAACTTTTGTTGTGGCAGACCCCCCTCCATTCGAAAGATCTGCAGTCTCTGGTATTGACTCTACAGAGGTATCTGTTGTCACTGAGGCAATTTCAGAATTGCACATTTGTATGAGGGTCTGGAAAGATTATCATGAGCCCGGTCTTGAAAAAGTGCGCGAAAGACATACGTCTCGAATCCCCCCCTTCACATCTGCGAGATATGTGGTCACTAGGGCAAAATACTTCTCAGGTATCTGAAACAGAAAACCCGCAATCAATAAACCGACAAATGCAGAGGAGAAACTCGCCATTTCTTCCGACCACAATTTCTTGATGAGCCATATCTGTCTGGCTTTGTTGAACTTCCAGTTCGGTGGATCCTGGAAGCGAGCATATGCATATGACAACGCTACACAAGCACAAGATTTCCTGAACAATAAATAAATACGCGAATTTGGCGGCATACCTTTCCGACTTTGATCAGACAGAGACTCGTCCGAGCTGGGATCTGGGAAGAGTACATCTGTTGAACAGTGGTCTTTCTTTTTTTTGCGGGGTTTGTTAGCAGAAAGGGAGTCTTCCAACTGTTCCTCAGCACTCCTCTTCCGCTTCTTGTGTTGCAACTTGTCCGAGGTTGGTTCTCCTATTGTTTGAACCCTGGTGTCGTCTGACTTCGTAGCTGCCTCCTTTTTGCCTTCATCGGAATGCTGTTTCTTCTTCCTCTTTTCTTTCTTTTCCTTCCTACTTTCGTCACCTTTACTTGCATCTTTCGATTGCTCACGCACAACATCTCCTGAGTGCCTCTTATTCTTCTCTTTCTTAGGCGATCCCTCTGAGTGACCGGTAGCTGAATGTGAATGTGCATGTTTTGACGCGACGTTTCCTGAATCTGCGGAGGACACGCTTGGAGGAGAGGGATCACAGGCCCCAGAATCTTGCGCCGCAGGCGCCTGATCCTTGTGGGGATTTATGGGTAGCACGTCGCTGGTAGCCTCTCTATGCTTTCTTTTCTTGGGCTTTGCGCGTACTTCATTTGGATCGGCACGGGAGTCCGCGAACTTGGATTCTTTGAGCTTTTTGGGTGGTCCATCCTCGACGACTGTTACAGACATGCCGTACCGTGTGAGACGCAGGAGTAAGAATACAAATATCAGTGCTTTAAAGTTTAATGCCTCCCTGAGTCCCTGGGACACGTGACAGGTCGCCAGAGGGAACGTTGCGCACAGCAAACTCACATCTTACTCTATCTTCATGGGTCTAACTATATCTTCTCTTTTCAATTCGTTGACCTCGTTGGTACGATGGAGCAAGGACCAGGATGTTCGCATACTCATGCTCGGCCTCGACTCAGCTGGAAAGGTACGTCAGATTGCAAATTTCGGTATGAATCCCGAGTCAGCGTCTGAAATCGACTGGTGCTTTTATAGACAACAATTCTGTACCGGTTACAAGTGAGGAATATTCAGAACATGTATATTCAAAGTCTGAAAGAATTCACAGATCGGAGAAGTAGTGTCCACAATTCCAAGTGAGTATGTCATCATAGGCTTTGTGGGTTTTGGGGCTCATGGAGGACTTGAACCCAGCAATCGGCTTTAATGTGGAGACTGTTCAGGTGCGTTGGTCAGTAGAGTATGTATCTCATCATGACAATTCCAATTCTATTCAGTACAAAAATATCAAGTTCCAAGTCTGGGACCTGGGGGGACAGTCTAGCATACGGTATGTACAGCTTAACCTTCTTCAGCAAATTCCTGACTGGTGGTCCAAGGCCATATTGGCGATGTTACTTCCCAAACACATCCGCCATCATCTATGTCATCGATTCTTCGGATCACGCACGGTTGACAACGTCACGGAGTGAACTATTGACCATGCTTTCGGAGGATGAACTCAATGGCGTGCCACTCCTTGTATTCTGTAATAAGCAAGATGTCGAGGGTGCGCTGAAACCTGACAATATTAGCGAACAACTAGGTCTTGCAGGTCGCGAGACGTCGAGACCCTGGAGTGTGCGTGGGAGCTGCGCAACAGAGGGTGCGGGATTGGAGGAAGGATTAGACTGGTCAGTGCAGTGCGGTGTGCGTTCTTACAGACGGAATTGACATATCCCAACGACAGGTTAGTGAACGCAATACAGAAGAAGTAGAATACACGACCCATCTCTCCGCGGACTTTCAGTTGTCTCTTGCATATTTTTCCCATCATCTTTGGACAATGGTATACCCATTGGTACAGCAATCGTAATCGATATTGTCTCATAATTTCTCCTATATATGTTTGCGACGGTTGATCATTCCATGACGTTGGGCGAACTTAAACCCAGGGAGTGCTTTAGCCCATCCTCCACTTGTGTCCCAGCCTATGTATGTCTTTCGGATTCCTCGCTGTCTCTACCGGTTACTCCATGAACTCGGCATCCGAATTCAATTGTTTTTCCAAGAGGTTGTGGAGTGATCATTTCTACCTTTGATTTCATACAAGCCGCAGGTTCCAAGTCAGGTCTATCTCTACTAACACTGTTTGATCAAGGAGCGTTCAAAAGAGAGGAGACTGCTCAATGCCTGAACGCGGTATAAATTTGTTTTATCAAACATTTAATCAAGCTCACTCCTTAAACTGAAGGAATGGTGATTTTAGGAGGAACGCGACACCCTCAGTACTGAAGCTTGAGGGCGTCCGCCAAGAAAACAATTGATTGGACTTGGCGTCATACTCTCAGCACTGAAACTTGAGGGCACAAGCGGCAGTAGTACTACACAGGTCTTTGAGTATTAGGGTTTGTGTGATAGTGTCACATTTGATGTATCAGAACTATAGCACTTCGTGGCATAAAACTACATGCTGAGAGATCAATGGCTTAAATGGACCAGAACCACTCCCACTTTTGTCCCTCTGAATCAGCAATGCAGTTTTGATACACCTCCAAATCAGGCCTCCAAACCCGTACGGTCCCATCGTCGGCGCAACTCGCGACCATGTCCGTTGCCCAGTCGACCGCACCAATTTCACCCGATTGTCCACGCAAACGGATGGCTGGAGAAATTGGTTCACCATCACCCACACCATACGATGCGGTTACTCTGCCAGCGTTGCTGATATCAAAAAGGAACAGACTCCCAGCTCGACTTGTGCTGCCGCTTGCGAGCCAGCGACCACATGGAGAAGTGGCTAGTCGGACATAAAACGAGTTTGTCTGCAGGTCCGGGTGAGTTTCAGTGCGGACTGGGGAAAGGGTGGGGTAGGAGTATGTATACAAGCGAGAATCGGCGCCGAGAGCGAAGAGAAGGCCCGCACTAGGACCCGTCCCTTGAGACATGCTTGTGATACCCCGGCATCGGGAACCGTGGAATGTAGTCGGATCTACGGCAGAAGAATATAGTGATTTGGATGATGGTTTCTTGGGGCTGCGCTTCGGTGCCTTGTGTGACGGAAGGCGGAGGTCCCAGTAGTGCAATATACTGCGAGGTCGGTTAACGGTGCACTTGAACAAAATGCTGAATCCTCACCCATCGAATGATCCACTACTGACTAGCCCATGAGGTCGGTCGTCGGGGTAAACAATATTTGTGACACCCCGTGGCAAAGGCCGAAGCTTTTGCCTACCCCCTTGAGCTTTCTCTTGTCCATGAGCAGCGGTGATCGTCATTACAGGTCTTATTGTGGGGATTTCCAAGTCATCTTTATCTGACAAGTTATTGACACGCAAGTCGTACAAGCAAAGCATTCCATCCCTGCCGCCCGAAGTCAAGAGGTCCCGATGTGCAGGATCCCAGGCAGTGCATTTTACAGTGCTGGTATGGCCATCCAAAATGGAGAGCAGCTGTTGAGTCTCAACAGAGGATATTCTGGTGCTTTTGTCTCCAGATGCCGTAGCGAGAAGAGTGTCGTCCGCACTCCATTTGATGTCAAATATGCCATTGTCATGGGGCTCAAGAACCACTCGTTCAGGCTCTTGATTCAGGTCAGCATCATCACCCGTGGAGCAATCCGATTGAGACCTACCGCAATCCCATTGTCTCCTCTTGGTTGTATCGAGGATGTGGACAGATCCTTGCTCCGTGGCCACTGCAAGAAGGGGAGCACCAGCATTTTTAGCACCTGCGCAAGAAATTAGTTGTAAATCCAATCACAAGGGAAAATCTCATGCCATTTGAGTATGCACAGGCGTATGGGGGTGACAAGAAAGAATCAACTGCTCTTGACTGGCATTTGAATACATCCGACGTATGTGAGGAAACAAATGACTGCAGGATATTGCGAGACGATACTGCTAATATTGATCAAAGAGTTATGCAAGGAAAAGCTATATGACTCACAGAGAACGTGATAAGGCCCAGTGGGATGGCCGTTGGAAGCTAGGCCCAACATCCGAAACGCTGTACGGCGACAACCTCGTCTTTTGACTACAGTAACCTCTTCCATTTCAACGTCAACATCAGATTGTTCATTGCTCGACCCTGCAATCATCATCTTCGGTCTCTTCGTAGGTGTTTCCTCGGACTGTGTTCTGCGGCGCTTTGGTTTTCCTTCGTCCAGTGGGGTTGAAAGCTGAGACGCGTGAAAGGGCAAGCTCTCCCGCACATTGGTAGTATTAGAAAAAATTTCAGTGCGAGGTGGCTCTGGACTATTGAGCATATCTGTGATTTCCTGGACGACGTTAGGCACTGGCAGAGAGGTATGATCGCCCATAAGTGCAAGAAAACGCGTCGACAAACGCGTCGCGTGACAGATCATGTGCTATGTGACACTGTAGCTTGCCGCCGGATCCTGCCGGATCGAGGACATATTCGGCTCCGGCCTCGGCTCGGAGTCTATCTTCTGTTCCTTGACGTCCACCATCTGAACTGACGACTACTACTATGGCATTCAGAATGCCCATCCGTTCGATGGCAACGGCTGCCAGGCAGTCATTGAAAATTGGGATGATCCCAGCTGATGGAATTGGAAGGGAGGTTTTGCCTGTTAGTAATAGTCATTCCCCAGTGAGGGTCAAATTGATGGACACGTTGATTAGGGCGCAAAAGCTGCCATTCTGGCTCTTGGGTCCTCCATACCGAAACCGGAGTTCATCGACTTGCTTGCTGGTTTCGAGTATTTCACAAAAACTGGGACCGCGCTTCCAGATGAGACCGTGGCAATATTGCAAAATGAATGTGACTGTGCACTTTTTGGTGCTGTCAGGTGTGCATATCTTCACTTCGTCGGTGCTACTTAGAGCCAATGCGTTGGCACTAGCTCTCCGTCTCGAAAAGTGGCTGGTTACTCCTCACCAATTGTCGCACTTCGCAAAAAGATGGATCTGTACGCCAATATCCGGCCCGTGAAATCAGTGGGTTGAGTTCGTTGCCCAATCGTACCATGCGTGTTTATTCAGTGCCCACCAGGTTTCTGCTGATCAAGAGGCGAAGCCAGGTGTAGACCTCGTTGTCATTCGTGAAAACACGGAATGCCTGGTATTGCCATTTTCGTGTGACATCTATTATTCACTTACTGGCGTCACAGTACGTCAAGCAAGAAACACAAACCATCGGGGAACACGGCAAGGAGGCCCGTGCCACTCGCCTAATAACTGAACGTGCTTCCCGCCGAATAGGTGAGATGGCCTTTAAAATGGCCTTGGAGCGTCCTCGTAAGGTATTCAATCACCCACCGCCAAGTCATCTCCTCTGACTGGCAGCTTAGCACCTGACTATTATTCACAAATCCAACGTCCTGTCTATTACCGATGGCTTGTTCCGTGAGACTGTCCGCGCTATACCGACATCACCTGGCGTAGACGGCAAGTATGATACTGTGACAATTGCTGAGCAACTTGTGGATAGCGCTGTGTACAGGTTGTTCCGTGAGCCCGAGTAAGTCCATCATTTGGAGACAAGATGTTGCCTTTACCCGTCCCTTAGAATTTATGACGTGATGGTGGCTCCCAATCTATATGGTGACATTCTTTCGTACGTTGCCTTGGTTCACATTTCTACACTGTTTGATTCTCTTGGCGCAGGGACGCCGCAGCCGCGTTGGTGGGATCTCTTGGCCTTGTGCCCTCAGTGAATGCAGGAGATTCGTTCGTGATGGGCGAGCCGTAAGCAACGTCATTCTGGGATTGACTGGTAATGCATTAATTAACCTTCGTAGTGTTCACGGATCCGCACCAGACATCGCTGGACAAAATATCGCTAACCCCTTGGCAGCTATTCGCTCAGCGGCCATGATGCTTCGTCACATGGGATATGGAGATGGTGCAGATCGGATTGAAAAGGCAGTGGACTCAGTTCTCAGGGAAGGCAAGGTTCTGACGCCTGACTTGGGTGGCACGAGTAAGACTAGTGAAGTTGTGGACGAGGTGACGAAGCGGATATGATGTTGTAACTCAATAGTAACCTCAAGTTAAGGTTAGGGCTTAACGACATTATCCATAGCGGAAATTTGTTCTCACAGTCATGACCTCGTGTGCGTTCACGAGACATTATCACCGAAGTTCGAAGTTCGCGTCTGGCCAACGCCAGCCAACACCGGCACGATCTCAAGGCTATCTATCTCCATCTATTTCCCATTCATAATTCGCTTTACCTGCGAGCAGTTTATCGATCTACGCTTTTTGGAATATCCAATTTCTTTATAGCTCTACCCAGACTTCAATCACACCGCCTTGCTTCCACCCCAAACGGCATCCTCGAGTCTTTCATTTCTGGCCCCCACGCGTGTGTAGTGCGTCACTGAACACGAGTCTCGCATCTGCGTAGTCAGTGTGGGGTAAAATGCCCAAGAATGCCAACAAGAAGGGCAAGCAGAAGGAGACACCCACTGCTGTCCCTGCACATTCTGCCCCCCCACCACCTCCCCCACCCCCGCCCCCTCTCGCTCCTCCACCCCCAGTAATGACAATTGACACTATCGAGGAAGAAGAGGAAGGTTTCGGTGAACTCGGTGAGCATATCGTTTCATACCCGCGTTCGTAGATAAGTAATACGGGATTTTGAATGCTATCTCCATCAAGGTATCGTGGAGATTGATGAGCATAATGAGGACTCCTGGGAGCAAATGTACGATGGTGGTGATGGTGGTGATGATGATGGCGACGGTCCCGAGGATCTGAACGGATGGGCGTCCAAAGACCCTCAAAATAGCAACGGAGGCTGGGCAGATGGTGACGGATGGGGAACGAGCGCTCCCGCCCAGGAACAGATGGCACCACAACCACCTGCGAAGGACGAACGTCACAGCAAATCGCAGAAAAAGCACCAGAACCATCAACAGCACCCGCATCCACACCAACCACAACTGCAGCATCACCAACACCAGCAACACCAGCAACCGCAGAGTAATAACGGATGGGGAAGTGGTGGTGGAGCTTGGGATAATACTGGACGTCAGGCAGCGCCAGCACCAGCGAAACACCAGAACGCAAAATGGAGTCAAACCACTCAGCGCGCTATGGAACCTGCGTGGAGTACTTGGAGCCACGAAGCTCGTTGGGAACAAGGGGGAGATACTGAGGAAATCGAGGAAGAAGGATGGTCGTCCGCTGAAGATGATCCATGGGGTGAGCCGGCGACGGGGTGGAATCAGCAGCAGCAGTCTGCCCATGTACCACAGGCACATGCTCAGCGTCACCCGGATCAGCAGAGTAGTTGGCAGACATGGGGTGAAGAGGCACGGAGGTTACCCAAGGTGATTTTTGACTCAACTATCGCATCCACCTGGGAGCTTCGACTGGGAACCGGGTATCCCTTTCTCAGTTGCAGCGATCCCAGATCTTGAGAACGTTACTGAACAAGCTATGACAGAGCCAACAACCTTACCACGCCGCCAATTTACAGCCGGGCACTGGTGGGTACTTTCACCCGCAAGGCGGTGATAAACAGTGGTCCCAGCAGCAAGCCGCCATGGCAACAACGTTCCAGCAGCAACAGGAGCAAGCGTATGCTCTAGCCCAGGCACAGCACAGACAGCAGCAGCAGCAGCAGCAGCAGCAGCAGCAGCAACAGCAGCAACAGCAACAACAACGCGATCATAATCAGCAACAACAGGAGCAAGCTTATGCTTTAGCTCAGGCTCAGCACAGACAGCAGCAGCAACATCACAACCATAATCAGCCACAACAGGAGCAAGCGTACGCTCTAGCCCAGGCGCAGCATAGACAACAGCAGTTGCAGCAGCAGCATCACCACCATCAACAGCAGCAGCAGCAGCACGATCAGCCGCAACACGAAGGAAAGAAGCATAAGAAGGACAAAGAGCACAAACACCATCATCAAAGCAAGAAAGAGAAAAAACGCCAGCAAGAGCAGCAGCCAGAGAACGACGCCTGGGGTCTGGGCGAGGGTTGGCAAGATCTTGAAGATGATCCAGAGGACAACGAGACGAACGATGGATGGAGTCCACACGTACACTTCTCGCACTCTCACACTGCTCCTTCCACCGCTCCATCAATGGTAGTAGAAAAATTCACAGTAAACTCAATTCCCCCCAATAAGCTCGGACTTTCGGCATATAACATGCCAGCGAAGGCTTCGAAGACACTTGCTTACGCGTATCGTGGAACTGCGGCCCCCCTTGAAAATGGCCCGGCCCGCAACAACATGCATGCTTTTGAAGAAATGCGCTTTGTCGAGTCCCAAGGGGCCGCACTGATGCCTGTGGCAGGCGCATTTTTTGGTCAGAATTCACGCAAGGCGAAGGAGCGTTTCCATTGGATGTTTCCGTCTGGTAAAGACGAGCGCGTTGCTTCTTTGTTGGCATGGATCAACATCCAATCGGTATCATATGGTCTCGGTTCGTTTGGGGTAAGTCGGATCTCCTTATCTACTTCCTCGCCGTCTTAATCCACCGTGAAAGTTGCATAAATTTCTGCAAACGCGAGAGCGCGGTGCTCTCGTAGTGAACGCCGACTATCGGCCGCCGAATTCACCCAATGAACCAGCTTTTGACTGGTTAACCTACCCAGAGCTACAGAAAACCATGGATCGTACTCTACAGGAGTCGGTGGCCTTCTACGATCCTTCCATGCTGGTGATCGTTTTCGTACTTCTCCCCTCCAAGACAGGCAACAGCCTGGCGTTATGGCGGCGCAAGATTCCGGTCCCCAGTGGTGTGCGCCTGGCGTATCAGGCGCAGATAACGCAGGCTGTAGCTGGTCTTAACAGAGACTACGTTGTACATGTAGATGAGTATGTCGTATTGATAGTATTTTATATTCGTTCAACTGATCTCTGTACCAGAATGCCTTCCAAAAACCAACCTCCTACCGCCCCTCCTCCAAAGAAACGCAAGTGGTGGAAGCTGTGGCTATCTTCTTGAGCATTCGCCCAGTATCCAGTTACCTTTGTTGTATATCATGTATCTTCAGTGTAGTTGTATCGTTGCTTTCGTCCGTTACTTATCACTTCCAGATATTCCATGTACTTCAGTGCTTTGTAGCTTTCCTGCTGTCGTAATTCAGATAGAAATTATGTTTCACTCGACCTCGCATGAATTGGCCTAATCCTTAAATATATATCGGTACACCGTGGAAGTGAAATGCACGAACTAGTGTCCAGTCATGATCGTAATGTAAATGAGCTCTCCGCTCTGGGCGTTGTGGGATATTCGGTTTAGGTCTAGTATGTGCTACTTCGGCCTCTCTGACCGCACTATCTGGAGTTCTAGTGCAAGTCGGCGAAGCCTTTCAACACCACGACGACCATCAGTGGAACCTGATGTGATACCTTGGTGTAACTCTGCATTGTACATGAATGCGGCGACGTCAGCCAACGAATTACCGAGCAGCGGAAGGAGCGCGAGGCGTTCACTGTAAGAAGTAATGGTGTCAGTGATGAATGGCGAATCATGGAATGATGCAGTTCAAGTTTCTGCTTGCCTGGTCAGCTTTCTTTCTTGGAGAAGTTGCTGCACGCCCTCCGTCGTTGTCTCGAACGCTTCGTGTTCCGCATGAAGTTGCTCGATGCTGCTATGCAGTCGAGTGACTTCCGTTCTTGCAGCCTCTAGTGATGCTGAGGTGCGATTGAGTTCTTCCTTCTGCTTGGCACTCTCATCTGTAGAAGCCCTCAATTCCCTGCACAATGCGGCAGTTGTGGCGGAGAATTCTTCCTTCTGCTTATCACTCTCGATCGCAGAAGCCTCCAATTCCTTGCGCAATGCGGTAGCTGTGGCTGAAAGTTCCTTCCTCTGCTTAGCGCTCTCGATCGCAAAAGTCTCCAACTCCCTGCGTAAAGCAGCAGTCGTGGCTGAGAGCTCTGTCCTCTGCTTAACTCTCTCGACAGCAGAAGACTCCAATTCTATGCGCAAGGCGGCAGTTGTGGTTGAGACTTTGTCTAATTTTCTGGATAGCGCAGAGATGCGCTTCTTAGACAGCAGATAAGGCACAGCAGCGAGAGGCGTAAAAAGCGCAGCTAACACTGCGAAGTGGGTGATGGCTGGATATCTTAGGAAAGCTGTGTGTGGCTCCAGCGCACTTTCCGCGACCCGGGGGAAAATATTGGAGCCAGAGATGTCAGCGCTGTGCGAAACGGTTGAATGTGTGGTTTCTGGCTGCTTAGCGTCCATGTTAGCGAGTGAGAAGAGAACGCTGGAAGTAGACGCCATTCGGAATTGATAGGGGAGATGCCTGGACCCCGACTGTACCATGTGTTCAGAGATCTGCTTCCGCGTATCACGCGCCGCAGACAATCCTAATACCGTTGCAGAAAATGCCAGTCAGATCAAAAGCACCAATCCTTACGGTAGTCTTCATTCAAGACGTGGCAGTCGCAATGGTTTCGTCGACCCTTGGAAATTCCTTGCGACTCGGAGCAATAAGATTCCAAGCCTGCGGGGTCCCCATTTGTGCGGTTATTGAGCGGAATGCCACGGCTTAGGTAATATCAATGACAAGCTCCCAAGGTCAGGCGAGGCTCGTTGTATTCTGCAGGCAAACGCACGGTTATAAGACTGTTGCGGTATTAGCAGTGGAGCGTCTGCAGGCAATGCCGCATTTCCCTGGCTAATAACTTTCATCTATTTGTTGTTCTTATCTTACTGCATGTCTGAGGCGTCCGAGGCGCCAGCAGCCATGCCATTGGCTCATTCATGTGCTTCTCCAGATATGGTGTCTGGCACGCCCCAAACCGATCAACAACAGTCCTTTGCTGAGCCTTCCGAAGTTTCGCAACATGATGAGGAACAGGCATTAGAGAGCCATGAGGTCATCGAGCTTCAGGCGTTTAGCGAGCGGAAAGCTTGGATAGAAGCTAAAATCACAGTGCGTACATGTCATTATTATCCTTGTCTTCAAATTGAACTCCGTAGTTCTTGGAGGCACTTCCTCCTATAGAGGTCTTTGTCGGGCTGGACGCTATACGAACTTCTGCAGAAGATATTCCTGGTTTGCCCACGCGCGAACAGTTGCAGGAATGGCTCTCGGAACATGACAGGATTGAGAAGGAGACAGAAATTTTTGACTCTGGAGAGCTCAAGAAACTTAGGGCACTCACTAAGGGTATGTGATCCGAAATCCTGTCTTCTATGTAAATGAATGCTGACGACGGCGACAGCGGCTACACAAAGACATCTCTCGCCAGAAGACACGGACCTCATTGAACTAACGCTTACGACGATCTACGACCTTGACAAACTCCTCCACCTTCTGCGGGACCGCTCCGAAAATTTCGATTTGCTGGGTCTCAGGTTAACATGGGAAGAGCAACGCCGCACCGCCTGGATTGACCGTCGGAAGATCCTTACCGAAATAGAGACCTTCCTCACCACTCGTGCGAGATGGTCACCCTCCATCTACGAATTCATGACCAAACCTGAAGAAAAATCCCTGAATCGTCGCGGCTCTATCGCTTCCATGGCTTCGGACACGTCTGTTACGTCAAGTGCTGGTTTCTCCCGCAGTGCTCGTTTCAAGCTCGCAGAGCTTCTTTCACGAGATGCAGCACAGTTTGCTGGTAGAGTATCGTCTCTCAGGCACGGAAAAATTGCAGCAGCTGGGAAAGCACTGGACAAGTTGATAGATAACAGTCGAGAGCCTGTCCCGGAAGAGCTATTGGACGAGCAGGACAAGCTCGAAGAAAAAGGTATCAACGAGATGGAAAACCTGGGCAAATTCGTCATGAATGTAGTTACGCAATGGCGAAAGTGAGGCTTCTGACCCTCTCTAGTTATCCCGCTGATTGCCCGTCAGAGCTGATGAAGTCTACGTCGAAACAATGAAAGATCAGAACGCTACCCAAAACCTTCTGGAAGAAATCGAGATTTCCAAGCTTCATCATCCAACTCATCGTCAGAGCACGAGCTTCCTCTCGCGCGCGGAGACCCTTGTGAAAAGGCTTGCGATGAGGGGCAACCCTTCCGCAAGTCGCTCCTTCCCGCGACCACTCCACATACTCTTTCCCGACCAGCAATTCGCTAACGACACCGTCACGCGAATATTGTCATCAGAAATCGCTTCCATTTCGGATCTGGTTTCCAAAGTTGATTCCCTCTCTAAGGAGTACAAAGTCGGCTATGAAGCTGTTAAGGATGTCGAGTCCTTGTCCCGGTCTGCCGACGAACTAATGGCCATTTTTAAGCCTACCATCGAGCGCCTTGAGACCGGAGTTACTGTATGTGATGGTGATGGTTCCCCTCCTAGTCTCATGTCGGAGGACTGTCTGAGTCCTACGGCGCATTCCGCGTTCCTCACTTTCTTGCCATCCATCACTGAAGAGGTGGAGCAATCATGCGCTGAAGCCGACCATCTACTTCGAGCATTTCGAGTGGCCCTCCTCAGTCTGGACCTACCTGGTATTGACAAAACATTCAAGGAAAATGCTGCCGTTCAGGTCGATGCTTTGGCTGCTATTCGCGACAAGGCCATTGCAGTTTCCACAGACGTGAACGCTAGAGTCGGCAGACTCCGCGTAGCAAGGAGAGTTTGGTCGATCATGGATGGTATACTGAAGGAGCTGGAGGACACACGGAGCGAGGTCGGTGACCTGATGGAGAAAGAAAGATGGAAGCAGCAAACCGGCTTCAATGCTGAACCTTTGACTCCAGAGACACCACCTCAATATGTCCTTCCTACTCACTCAGTATCATCTAGCGACGTACTGGAACATTTAGAGGTCGTCCGCCAAACCCTCACAAATGATGTGATGCATCCCCTGGCCACATTAACTGGGATGCTCGAGAAGCCCCTTGACGATTTACTCTCTCATACCTCTGAAGGGCTATTTGGACGCCTAGAAAGCTTGAAGCAGATGGTTGTCCTCCTGGATGCTGTTTGGTCACAATCTGCGGCCATGACCTCTTTTCAGGAAAGCGTTCATGAGCTCCAAGTTCGGGTTGAGGACCTCAAGATTAAATACGATGCGACCATCGAGGACGTCCTCAGTGGGCAACTACACGGCGAATACCTGGTCGAGGCGCAGTGTCAGCTCAAGGATGAGGCAGATGCGCTGCGTAGTACTGCTGACGCGCTTACGAACACCGTGGCTCAGCGGATACCATTCCTCTCTCAAGGCGCTTCCGATCAAAGAAACGCACCTACCTTAATCCGGAAGAGGTTCTCGTCATCCGGGAGCATAAGACTCGTCACACTCGATGTCCCATCCACCATCGAACCACCCTTTACATTGCGCAGCCTTGATGACGTCGTCCGTGCAGACTCCAACTTTCTTGTCATGCGTCTCTCAGGGGATGTACAAAGTCTGGAGCAGAAGGCCGAGCATCTTCGGCTGGCATGCATGGCCAGAGATGCTGAATCCGAATTATCGTCGATGGCTGAAGACCTGCGTGGTGTTAGTGAAGAGCTTGGCTTCCTGAGAACACGACTGGCCTCCATCTGTCGAGAAGATGAGAAGCTTGCTCAGCTGCAGAATCTATCAGAGGATCTTGACAGACATTCATCGCAACATCGTTCTCGTCTGTCTCGCCACCTCTCCTCGATCCGCGAATCCTTGCGCCAGATGGAGGCTGTACCGTGCTCGCATGATAATCGTATCCACGAGATGCTCATTATGTCACGAAGGAGGGAAGCGGATAACCTCGAGATCAAGTTGAACACCTTGGACAATAATACAGCCGTTCTCCGGAGCCAGGTGTCTGCTGCGCTCACCGCAGAGGCAGATCGTATGGAGGCAAAGAGACTTCAAGGGGAACGAGAAGAAGAAGATAGAAAGCATCGAGCTGAGCTCGAGCGCATGGAAGCTGAGGCAAGAGCAAGGGAAGCGGAAGAGCGCAAAGAGACAGAAAGGCTACGGATTGAGAAGGAGTTACGTGAAAGACGCGAGCGGGAAGAGTTAGAGCGTTTGGAAGCTAAACGGCAGGAGGCCGAGAGGCTACGGATTGAGCAGGAGTTGCGTGAGAGGCTGGAGCGGGAAGAGTTGCAGCGTTTAGAAGCCCAGCAGCAGGAGGCCGAGAGGCTACGGGTTGAGCAGGAGTTGCGTGAAAGGCTGAAGCGGGAAGAGCTGGAGCGTCTGGAAGCTGAACGGCAGGAGGCTGAGAGGCTGCGAGTTGAGGAGGAATTGCGTGAAAGACTGGAGCAGGAAGAGTTAGAGCGCTTGCAAGCCAAACGACAGGAGATCGAGAGGCTGCGGGTTGAGCGGGAGTCGCGCGAAAGGTTGGAGAGGGAAGAGCTACAGCGTTTGGAAGCCGAGAAACAGCGGGCAGAGAAGCAGCGTCAAGCACTGGAGCGTAAACGTTTTGAAGTTGAGGCACGAGCAAAGGCGGATGCCGAGCTACAGGAAACTGGACGTCTCAACGACCTGCAGGAAATAGATGAATCGCCACCAGGAGAAGGTAAGGGGTCAGTTTTTTACCTGTCGATAGGGATCCTAATACTTTGTGCCAGATGTATTTGGGTTGCGTGTTGCTCCTTCTCCGTCACCGAAGAAAATCAGACAGGGGAGTGACCTGCTGGATAAAGTCGTTTCGCTGAGAAAACGTCTTCGCTCTATCGGTATCAACGAGATCGCACGTCCTGCAGCTAACTCGAATTCTTCCAATCATCTACCAACTCTAGAGCAATATGGGAAAATGAATGCTCAATTTACGACCATACTTTCCGAACTCACTGCATTACCTTCTTCTATGCCTTCCCCTGTCGCGGATATGGAGTTTCGATCCCTTAAATCAGAAGTTGGAGCATCTACTGAGATGATGCAACGGATCCGACAATTGGCCGACTTATCTGATGTTGCTCATCGCTGTGATATGGCTCTCAGTGACCTGCTTGAGCACATTGATAGTTACCCCGCTCCTCCAGCTGGACCGCTCTCTAGTACGCATGTCTCGACAACTCGTCTACCCCCAGAAGAACAACTTGGGGCCCGTCTGGGTTTCACGAAGCGTACTGTTTCCCAAGTGGCGGCATACATAGAAACAGTCAAGGATGATCCTCGCGCTATCTCTGAACATCAGCGCGTTCAGCAGACATGGGTTGAGCTAGAAGAAATGGGCAACGACAGGATCTGTGGCAAGAAATCCCGTCCTGCCAGTGTGCTCAGCTCTGGTAGGAATAGCAGCGCATCTAATGTCAGTTCTGGAGCGACTGGTCACACAAGGAAGGCTAGTGGCTATTCTAATCTTTCAGTAAGAGGGTCTCCCAGTGGGCGTTTCCTCGCTCCGGCCCACCCAAGCCCCCGCCGTGTAGTGTCTGGCGACCCGGCGACACGATCTCGGCCGTCCAGCAAACTTTCCATGTTATCTACAACTAGCATCTCAAGATCAATATCGGGTCCGATGGCAGGGCCCTCGCCATCGTCAGCTTCACCCTCATCTTCTCTGCACGGCTCAACCTTTGCATCTCGTCAACGGACGACTAGCCTATCTGTTAATGCGCCTTCTAACACACCAGGGAAGCGATCTCCTCTCCCCACGCGGCCCCGGGCGCAGACACGCTCGAGGGCCTCGCCCACTCCTTCAGAAGCTTCCACCATCGCACGATCCGCCGCAACTCACTCAAGGCCTTCCTCATCCATGTCTACGTGGGCCCGTGCGCCGCGACAGTCATTCCCCACCTCAAACAAAGTTCAGACGCCCCCGAGGAAAACAAGACCGCAACCGCGGAAAACTTATGTTGCTAATCCCAAGAACAAGCTGGACGTCGCTGTTGGAGACGTTGTCAATAAACTACCGGTAAACGTCAACATCAATGTCGAGGTAGTTGCCGACACTTGGAAGGATCAAAGCGGGAAGTACTGGATTGGTGACCAGGAGCCAAAGTTGTGCTTTTGTCGCATCTTGCGTTCACAGACTGTTATGGTACGTGTCGGTGGCGGTTGGCAAGAGTTATCCAAGTAAGTACGCAGATCCTGGGTTGGATATCTTGCTAACATGATACAGGTTCATCAAGGATCACTTTGCAGATATGTTTCGTTTTATACCTCCGGAATCTCCCCCTAAAATTGGGTCTCCCCGCTTTGGGTCTCGAGAAGAGAAGTGGATTAGCTCCGCGACTTTGCTCGAAGCACCTGAGTTGATTGCTACCCCTCCACCTCGCACCCCCGAACCTAGAGGTCCTTTCCTTCCATCCTTCACAATCTCGACTCCAGGAGCGCACAGCCCGCGTTCAGTAATGTCCACACCATCGACGGGTTCCCCCTTGGCTCCACTTCAATTTATGAGGCGAGCAGACCCAGATGCACTGATCCGTCCGGTAACGCCATCAAAACCACATCGACCTCGAACAAGTATTCCTAATACCCCAGCTCGGCATAACCTATGGAGGCCATGATAATCTCACAGTTTCTTCTACTCGGACAATGGACTGATTCTACTCTGATAATTTTCCGCGGCTTTTAATTATTGCATTCGTGTTTCATGGATCATATTGACGATTGCTTGATACTTACTACCAGTTGCTGTACATTTTCGCTATGTACTATCATGTTATTTAGACCCTGTTAACATCTCTGTTCTGGATGCAGACGAATGATTTTAGTCGTGACGACATCATGTGCGGCTGGCGGAGCTGCACTAAATGCAGAGTAATTGAAGTTGTGCCATGTACAAAGCGGGAGGGGTGTGTAGTACGGGTAGTATGAGTGGCGAGAGATACGGAAAAGAGGTGTTCAAGACGGGTCGTTACTGTCAAAGCGTCGCGGTGCTACTTAGCCAACTGGATGCAGAGTAATTGAAGTTGTGCCATGTATAAAGCGGGAGGAGTGTGTAGTACAGGTAGTATGAGTGACGAGAGATACGGAAAAGAGGTGTTCAAGACGGGTCGTTACTGTCAAAGCGTCGCGGTGCTACTTAGCCAGGGGCCATACTATGAAACAGTTCGTAGATGGCACCATACTACTAAACATATAGCCACAAGCGTCGACTCGGTTCCTTGCTCACAACCTCATGCCGCAAACCCTTGAAAACCCGAAGCTTGATACGAAATAAAACTACACACCTTCATTTCGTACGGAAGATGGATGCAGAGTTACGGTGTAACCGACTGACATGTCGCAAGACTCTCATTGATAAGGCGGTCGTGGTAAGCCCATCGTTTGTTCTGTTGCATTTTCGCCAGGCCTACGACGATTTCCTTAGACAACTTGTGAGTAATCAGGCGTGGTTGGTGATTTGAAATGACTGCTTTCTACTTCTACCAGGCTCGCATATATTTTGTGGTAAGATTCGAGTGGTGTGTAAATGCGTGCCAAAGATCTCCTGACCCGATTCCACCAGTCGATTGTGCAAACGAATTGTTCAATGCCTCGCGGCTATGTCCTGGTCAGTTTTGCACGTTCTCTCGCATACTATGTTCTGACGGACGTCCCAGCTTGTGAAACATCACTGACCGAACCGTAAGTCGTACGTCGATACTGTCATTCCAGGCAAATTCATCATCTGCAATGTTGCGAAGAGACGACGTGGTCGTAAGTCACCTTTCTTGCTGCGTTCCGTTTAGATGCCTAAATTTTCTCAGGTGTGCTCATTACACCCAACCAACGACTACAAAACGGTGAATATATGCGCGCAAGTTCTTCATTGAGATGAAGCTCAGTGTTCTAGTCTGTTCTTTCCGGCCTCAGTCCGTCCTTGATCATAGAAATATGCAGCCGGTGAGAGCAGTATTTCTCAAAAACAGACAGCCTCTCCCCAGCATCTAATATGCCTCATGGAGGGCTCTATCTTTTTGGCAGTATCAGATCCACCAAGAGAAGTAAGTGCTACCCTACCCGGAGCAGGGGCGTTATATCGTTGTTTTAGTTCGTTTCAGCATGCGGTCATCCGCAACCTAAATGATAAGCAGGCACAGTTACAGAAACAGTTGGATAATGTTGTCAGAGAAGGTGATGCTCATCATGAATTCGACTCAGTTCACTCACAGCTTTTAGCGAATGGGGAAATCAATCTTCTGGGTAACAAGGTCGCAGGTATGGCCAACCGTGCGGTCTCACAGAATAACACGAGCTTCCATTATCTCAGAACTGGAACGCGACCTGGAATTGGAACGGCGAAAGGTTCATGAGCTTCAAGATGCTTCCAGAGAACGCGAGAAGGAGTATCAGAAACTCAAGGTTGCTCTAGCGACTGCCTGGAGGAGGTGATCATCCTTATACTCACTGCTGCGCCAGGCCCAATACGACAAAGCCAAGCGTAAATCCTTACTTGCCCCAGGCGCGGCACCTGGGCAGGGCGTTGGCGGTGTGAACCCATTTGATCGACCCCCTCAAGACGACCATAATAAAGGTAGAGGTGGCATGGATATAGGCGCAGTGATTGGCGGAATGGATGCGAATGGGGTATTGGGTCTATACTCGCGTCTGACTTTACTGAACGCATGCTCAGGTGCAAAGAACTCCCCTAGTCAATCGCACAATGGCTGGCCCTTTTGGACCTCATCAAAGCGCTCCTTGGTCACAAACTCCTCGCCCTCAACAACGCACCGATATGCAGCGGCGACCTTTTGCCCTTAACAATGAGCGCTCATATATGACAAACTCCATCTCGGAACGTTCCAATAGCGCCAACGAGGTTGAAAACATGCTTCTCCCACTGCCCTCGAGTCGATCCAAGGTTCCTCAGCCATCCGGAGGTTCGGGTGGGTCCGGTTGGGGTTTGGCAGATCCATCCGCCAGGCCACGTCTTCGACAGCAGCATAGTGAGTGTACAGGTTCTGTGCAAATAGTAGCCTGTTTGAACTCTGCGATCTCGTAGCCTTCAGCAGCAATCAGACCGTTAAACATGGATTCAGACCTGCGAGGTAAATAGTATATTGTATTCCGACACGTGCAGATCCATAGTTGTGGGTTAAATTGTCGAACAAATAATACATGTATCATACGACATTTCTAAGGGTCAATGTGAGTAGGAGTCAGGGCGCGGTATTGTACGAGGGTATCAGATGACTGAAAGTAACCTGAGGGAAGCATCAAATAAGCAGTACATAGTTTAAGATCAAAAGCAGAGTCAGCGGACAAACGAGACAAAAAGGATCGATTAGTCATAGCGTAAAGTCCCATTCTTTTCGTCTTCGAGATACTGCCCAATAGCAAGGATATCCTGGCCTGCACGACGAAGATACCCTTCAAGAACAATTCTATTGGCCCTGGGGAGCAGAGCAGAAAGTTTGTCAACCTGACGTGCGAATTCGTCTGGGTCAACGAGTGATCCATGTTCGGAAAAAGTGCTGCGTCCACCGAGTTGTGAAGGTCGTTGTACGACTGTGCTCGATCGCTGTGGAGCCGAGTTATTCGACGAGGACTGAGGGGAAATCACAATGGTTTGGGACCTTCGCATGCGATTAGGTGGTGCGCGGGGACCCCCTGGTACAGATGGAGCACCTGGAATAATCACTGGTCGCGGGACCGGTTCAGACCGTGGTGGACTTCTGGACAGCACCTTGGCAATTACTGGAGGAACCTTGTCTTTCTTGAGACTCGTTTTTCGTCCCAAAGACGTGAAGAAGCTTCCCGGGGACTTGCTGGGTGAGGTAGGGGAAGTTAATGAGCGACCAGACGACGTTGATGAGCTGGCCATGAGAGTGGATGCCCTACTTGGCCCGTTGCGTGGGGCTGCAGCAAGACCTGGATAGGGAAGCGGAGGAGGTGCATTGGGAGGGCTAGAGTCACCAGAGGGAGGCGTCGATAGATCCGTGGCCACATATGCGTCTGGACGTCGGGGGAAAGTGATTTCGGAACCAGTCGAGGACTCTGAGATATTGCGTGTTTGGGAGCGGGGAGAATGCGTCGTTGGGACGCGAGCACCCGGGCTCACAGTGGCGCGTTTTCCAGACTTTTGAGGGTTTGCAGCTAATCACGCGTTAGGCATTTTTCATGCATAAGGGGTAATGGGAGTCTTACATTTATATCTCGTCTCTACAACCCAGTCGCCCAATCCGCTGTCATACATGTAAAGTTCATTAATCTTCTGCGCATAGCCCAACGACCGATCGAGAGCGCTTTTCTTCACGGCCACATTCGCGAAATGCATAGCTGGTGGCCACGCAGACCTGACCTTATCTGCTGGTGGTAGTGCTCTCGCTCCCACAAGAGACGGTGATGGCGTCCTCGAAGACCTTTTACTTCCAATAGAAAGACGGTTATTCGATATCCGTGAAGGCGGGCGCGGGAGCGATGAGAACCGCTTGATACTCAGTGCACTTCGGACTCGCAAGTCTAAAGACTGACGCTCATTCTTCGCTGGCAGGGGTGGAAGGACATTGGGTCCTGCCTCACTTTCAGCGCTCACTAGTGGTGGCGTGGGTGTGAAAGAGATACGGCGAATATCAAGACCAGATCGAGTGCCTCGCGTTTCGTTGTGCCGCAAGGGCTCCAGGACTGTCGGGGGAGGAACGTCAGACGAACGCATAATACCCATATCGTCGATCGCGTGTCCAATCGAAGCCACCAGGTCATCCATAGACTCATTGCGGGGAAGAAAAACAAATGTTTGGTCTGGGGACGCAGTACCGTTTGAGTCCGTGGTACAAACGCGTGAGGGAGGGAAGGCACCTTCGCGAGTATGGGCTGGGATCTGTGGAAGTTCCGCCTCCTTCTTCGCCCGGTCTGTGGCATCATATCTGCAGAAGAGATATTAACATAGTGCGCAAACACAAATAGAAAAGCGTACTTGGGCCTTGGCTCATCTAGCGAGACAACCGGCTGCGAAGGACTTGACCCCATCGAACTAGTGCTCAAAGTCGGGGCAGTCTCCTTCTCTGCTTCTGAAGATGGAGAGTTGGTGTTTGCGGTCGCCCTGAGCTCCTCCTTGGGCTCTGTCAGAGGTGTCCGTGCTTTGAGTGCAGCAGCAACAGAGGGAGGTAGAGCCAATGCTTGCTTTATAGCTTCTATTTCACCATTCTTTTTGAGTGGCGAATGCCGAGGTGGTCTAGGAGGTGGCGGCGCGCGGGGATCAATACTAAAGACGGCCATGGGTGGAGGGGGCAGCGGTCCTGCTTTAGCATGCAGCCCAGGCTGATAGTACAGGTAGGGAGTTGTGGCGGCTATGAGTGGAGAAGACATGTCTGTATTGGGGGACAGGCCTATAGAGGGTTTCGATAAAGACCTTGACATAGGTGAAGGCGATTCAGGAAAAATATTGATGATAACAGGACCAGCCACACGATCGCCGATATTTTTGCTCTCTCCTATGCGCGGTGTAACCACAGGAGGTAGGGGACTTGCCGCGGGAGTTAGGGTTTCCTTTAGTTCTCTGATTGGACTTACTCCAGGGAAGAGCGCGTCTTTCCTCCGTCTACTCCTGGGCGCAGTCGAGCTCCCTGAATCAGATGTCTCAGATATTCCAGGGGAAGGCGAACGCGATTGGGGCATTTGGAAAATGGGTGGCTTGAGTGCTTCTGTGACAGGGGATGACGTGGTCTGTAAATGCGGGTCTGATGGATTGGTTAAGCGTTCGGTTGTGCCGACGACAGCCACCTCGCGTGATGACTTGCGGACGTGGCCCGGGTTTCGTCCAGGGCCTCCGACAGCCTCTGACAATGAGCGTGTGTGAGAGGATGCAGTGCTCGAGGAGGATCGCGGTTGCATAGATGGACGCTGAAGAGGCGCAGAGAGTGGAGGGGCAAAACCGGTATACGCCTGTGGGGACGCGTCGGGCGGTGCAACAAGGGCGAGACCACCTAGCTGTGCCTCGATGCCGCGTCGGGAACGTAAGCTGCTCGTAGAAGAACCGGCCGTCGTGGTATTATCGCTGGGGTTCTCGCCGACACCACAGTGCCTTCCTCCGTCTTCAGTACCCATGTCGACAACAGCCATGCGTCGTCTGTCTGCGCCACCTTCAGACGGTATGCTTGGGCGTCGCGTCGCTCCGTTTGAACCAGGTGCCAACACAGTTCGTGGCTGTGTATGCTTAAACGCGCTCGGAGCAGCGGAAGTGGCCTTTGCGGGGGAGTCGCAGGAGTAAGAGGAGGAGGAAGTAGAAAATTGGGTTGCAGTAGAAGTGGACGAGCTTGAACGTGAATGAAACGCAGATGGAGAAGCAAAGGTGTATGACGAAGGACCTGAACTGTGACTTGGTAGAGTGGCGCCTGACATTGCCCCATCGGCCGCAGCGGACTGATAATACGAGAAAATGGTGTCGCTATCTATGCCAGTAAGCTGCGCCGGAGACCGCAGACCTTGTATTTTGGTCAAATCGGGTGAACAAATGCAACAAAGGATTTCGTGCTGACCTGGACTCTCGCCACCATCGGCTCCGGTGAGCACAACCATTACGATAGAACCTGGGACAAATTGCAACAGTTCTTTTCACAAGCAATCGAGGTGTCACAAGCTCAAGAGTGTTCAGAACAAGGAAAGAAGTTAATAATACATCGTCTGCCCATCGATCCCCCTTTATTGATCCTTTCATGGCAGCGCAGACGGTCACGTTGATCTCTTTTCCGTTACTCCCATGATCGTGCCTCACAGCTCTTTGCATCTCATCCCTCGTTCAAAGGCCGCAGTGGGCACTGTGCAGTTAGCCATACTGTCAAATTCCAGACACTGCTCTTCATCGACGGGGTACTTCAGGCTACTTCAGGTGTCACTGCTTGCACTGCCGGTCGGAGCAGTACTGCCTCGAACTATTTCTTGGGCGTCATACGACCGGCTCCCTGTGAATGCCTGATCAGTAAGTGCCAATAATTAATAACACTTTTGGAAGGCGTCTCCTGTTTTGGCTGTCCGGATCAAAGTCACTCGGGGGAAGGGGCTCCAAGGGACTGCATCTTACTTGCTCGTGCCCAATACCCCATGAATGAAACCGCCCCGGGAAGCCTCGAGGTTTGTCTACGCTATCTCACCGCACGCGTGCATGATGTCATCAATGCAACCCATTAGCCTCATGTTTAGAGAAGAATACTTGAACATGCACCGATGGCTTCTGAGTGCTGTACAGAAACTGGTATGACATCTTCTGAGCAAGGAGGTTGACTCATAAGATCACCCTTAGCCGCGCGAACAAGGCCTCACAGCTTTTGCAAACGCCGTTTACTCTTCAGACTGCCACAGTCAACAAACATACTTCGTACATCCAGCGCTTACTCCGGGTAACATTCGGATCGTGGGTTTGCTGTACCATAATATTAAATTATCATGTGCAGTGGCGATCGTAGACTTTCAAATCAACCGGTCCATGTCATGGCCTGCAAACGAACACGTCATAGCTCACGTTCTTAGAAGGCATATTGCGTACAGAAGTACACGACTCTCTTACTATTTTTGAAATGCTGTCAACTTGAACGTTGACTTGGAGCTGCCTAGGCGTTTCTCAATCTCGTCGAGGATTTCGTCAGCCTTTCTGTGTTACGCTCAAGTCACGACGTCACCATTGCAAGACGATCCCATCACTTGGTTCTGCGGTGGCCAACACCTGCTATGTCGATTTACAATGTCGAGCAAATGCTTAACTCCGGTAAGATGTGTCCTTAAGTCAAAGAAGGCAAAGAATTGCGTGTCAACGTTCTCGAGCACGGCATGGTACACACACATTCACATACGTCTTTCATCACAAAATTGACCTAAAACCTATCGCAGTAAGTCAACCCATCGAGTATACAGGAAAGTTGGCGTAAGTCACAATGGGTTCTCGTGTTTCTTAGGAGCAAAACATCCGATAGAAGGCGATGGTCATTGCCCAACTTTGTCTGCGCGTCATCGCCATCCCCGTCATTCGAACTTTGCATTGCTCCGTTATCCTCTGCCTTCAGTGGGCCATGCCTGGGCAACAAGCATTCTGCGCATTCGTAGTTCCATGCCCTGGACCCCGCTACGCAGGCGCAGATTACCCGCGTTCATTTCTGCTGCGATTACGTGTAATCATTCTCATTCTCATACCAGTCCGAATTGGGGACGCACTCCTGCTACTTTAGGTGTACAGCGAATCGCGCAGCCCTGGATAGGAGTCAAAAGGCGTAAGGAACGGGAGTACATCTATTTCAAGCATTTCCATCAGCACATGTGTCCAATGAGTGATGTCGAGTACTAAGAAAGATTGCCACTAAATGGAACGTTCGTCTCTTGGCGCTGATGGTCAGATTGAGGGGAATACGCTTTTGGGGACTCGCATCAGCACATGGATGGAAGTGGTCGAGTAGAGGAAAGACTACGACACAGGATTAGTGATGATGACACTGAATTGGCAACTACATACTAGTAGTCGCTTGCATCCAGTAACCCGGGCTATTAAGTGGCAAGACTATCCTCTTCTACAAGGTCTGTCTGCGAGAACTCAGTGCACGCGTCACGGTTATCCGCACTCCAGTGAAAAGGTAGTTCGGTACGTTCGTTCAACCTCCGCGCGACTGTTCTTTTTCGTTAGGCCTACAGGCATTGTTAAGCCTACAGTTATCAAGACTATTCCCCAGAAACTCGAGTGCGACTCGGAGCTGCATTTGCATACTGATCGAAGCGCTGACGACCGCCCTGCTCAATGAACACCCGACAGGCAAGCACCAATGATATCTGAGTGTTAACCGAAACGCTGGTATTCGGAGGGGGGTTGGTTGATTGTTGAAAGACCATAGAGAGGTGACGTACTACCGTTATCAAAATCCAACATGTAGTATTCATGCATATGGTCCGTGATCGACTTGGACGACACAAGATACGCTGGAAGAGAATCACTTTTTGCCGGGTAATCTTGTGATACTGCGGGAATATCGATTAGAAATGCATTAATATTGGTAGACGCCAGGTATTTTGAAAACGGTGTACCCGGGGTGCAATCTGGACTCATTGAAACGCTCAATAATCTTGAGGCAGATAATTTGTGCCGTCCACTTCTGTCATGTACCACTCCTTCCTGCTGAAGATACACTAGATTGGGCTGGGAGCGATGGGACATGAACGTTATCATAGTCATTGAGATCCTCAGCCGAACGCTTAGTGTCATCGAAAGGCCTCGGAATACGTCTCCTAGGAAGCTCGGGTTCCTCTAAAAAGTGGGTAGTCAGCAGACATCAGATGCAGCTGCTAGTACACAATACGAACGTAAAGCATCACGCCGGTTAAATCCGCCCCCAAAGTCAAAGCCCTCCTCCAAGCCCATTACGATATCGTTTTGTCTCTTTTCCGATTCTGACTCATTGAAGGGGTGTTGCGAGTCGGAGACTGCCAGACCAGGGTCATCGAATGACATATGAGCTGTTCCAGACTCAAGCCTCGTCAGGCGTTTAGAAGGGGTAATTGGCCTTGGATAGGCCCTTCCATGCCCAGGCCTGACTGGTAATATTCTCTGCTGATACAAGTTAAGAATGTTGAGCTCTGAATGATGGAGATCGATGACTCACTTGCGATGCGTGCCTTGACGGGCTTGGGACCAAATTTGCGGAAGTTGCATCTCCCGCTCACTGTTGTCTCTTCTGAGCTGCGAGAACGCTAGATCTCTTGTAAAAATAGCAAGAGGTACGATGCTTATTGAGTCCTCTGTCTGTTGCCCTCTCCCAAGTGCAACCTCGAGCTCCACAAGATACCATAATTGAACAAGACAGAAGCAGGATCCAGAAAGTTTCTAAAAGCCGCATGGATCACGCCAGCACAGTTACAGTGACCAAGTAGTTTCCAACTCAGTGACTCATCAGCCGAGACTGTCGAGGCTCAAAGCACAAGTAACGCAGTTCAACAAGATACGTCTTCAGTTTTGGCCGCCATCAAGTATCCAAATTTCAAATTGTATGTGTCGTATTTGGTATTTAATGCCATCCACCTGCCCACTTACCCAACCCAGCAAACGAGACAACTGCGCATCTTTATTCAATCACCATAGTACCATAAGTAGTAGAACTACATTTAGATATTAGAAAGGCACATGCTGATTATTACATAATAATAACTTGTACATGTATTCATAAAGTACCTTGGCATTTCGAACTCAGTCGTCATCTCTCTCGCCACTAACTATGTCCTTTTATAATTCTCCTCCGTCTAGTCCTGGCTATGAGCACAAGGATGAGCTTAGTGGAGGTACCACTGGCCTTTCTTTGAACAAACTCGAGCCGGACAGTACGATTCGCAGCGGTCCTGTCTCACAAATCGAATATACTAAACGTGCAAGGTCACCATCACTTTCTGACACTAACTATGATTCATCCGATGATGTTACACTTGAACCTGTAACCCCTCCACCCAATCTTGATAAGCTATCTCGTTGTTTGAAGCGTGCAAGAGTATGCTCCGAGCCCTACAAGAGAGATAGTCTTGACATATTAGAGCGCCGCTTTGTTGACGAACAATTGTTGCAAAATTGTTCTAACAATCAGGTAGACTTTCAGCAGGTATGTTAATTTATGTATATCCAGAGATTACTTGTTGACAAACATCATACCAGGGTAAAAGGATACTCGAGCGTCGCTTGCAAGACCTGCCTTCTCGCATTGTGGCTCAAGCTCTCGCCGCGAAAGATGCTGATGTTGAATGGAGGCGCATGTGTGCTCTGACAACGGCTTGGGAAATCCACGCACGTGAACAACACTTGAAATATCTTCACATGCTTTTCGAGCATCAATGTCATACGTATGGCACTGCTACTTCAGAATCTTTGGGCGTCACGATGAAAGAGCTCGCTGGGCGTAGTGCGAGGGAACTCAAGGGTAACATAGTCTCCAGTATTGCTGCATACGTCGATGATGTGAAGGCGTTTTCTGTCGGAGATGAACAGTTTGATCTCATCGAGAGTACAGCAGTGGCCACTCGTATGTATTTTCATCCACCTACAAGCGATGTCGCCGCTGATGATTGCCTTTAAGTCCTTGACTCGGGCGGCTTTGACGTTACTGTTGGTAGAACTTCAGGGAATTCTGCCGATGACAGCTGAAGTAATTACCATATTGATCCTGTCATGGCGTGACTTGTACTGATCCAGCATCACAGATAACCGCAGAACCTGGGGAGTAGAGTACTGAAGGTGGTATATCAGAATTGCGGACTATGAATGTGCCGAAGCCTTCAAAAGCGAAAAGTTTTTTTGAAGTTCAGGCTGCCTGCTAGAACCTGAAAGTCCCAGTTTTCCATCACAACTCGCGCTCACGATGAACCATCAAACAGCAAAATTTTATCGCAGTACCTAGTCAATCCCAGTTTCCGATGTACTTAGCTCCGACGTCAGGCGGACCGCCCAGGAGCTAAGTAGTAGTAGCTGATACTAGTAGCAGACACTCTGCGATTGCTGCTGGAGGATTTCGGAGGCAACGAGAGTTGTGTTCTAAGTATGTCCATAACCGAGTTAATATGTTCCATTTGGACCACGTATCTCAAACTAATCGTGGACTTAAACAGCATGGCTGGCCCCAGGATGTTCGCGAGATCCAGTGTTTAAAACAGCGGCTTCTGTAAGACGAGCAACGGCTACTTTCAGCGCCACGCAGCCACGAGGACCAAATGCATCAACTAGAAAGAGCTGACTCTGCGACAGCATCTTTGGCGAGCCAAACGGTTGAGAACGATCCATACACCAGGAGGGAATGTGCCACTTGATATCCACCGAGAAAAGGTTCATTGATAGTGTGGTCTTTATGTAATAAGGGGTTAACTTTAAAAAATTATCCCGATGCGAAACCTACCCCAAACAAACGGTCACGTGACCACAATATTGACGCGTCTGTATCAAGGTTGATTTTTGAACACGCCACAACTTCTGCTTCCCTCGATAAACTTACGGATCATCGTCACTCATCACGTCGGGATTTACATATTTTGCACGCAGTGACAACCACTCAATTTATTTCTACACGATCTTACTGTGCCATGGTTGCCGCTGGCTCCATCACTGTTGCGGGTGAGCTGCTTCTTTGATAACCTATTTCTCACAAACATGACATCGCCCAGTCCGTGTAAGACCTCCCACCACATGGGAGGCTGCACGTCTTCCAGAGCCCTCCTATGACAATACAATTCGCGGTGACGGCACTCTCGCAACTCCAGGAAGACCAATAACACAATCAGCACCCCTTCGCGACATCGTGCAAATCGTCGATGACCGCATACTCACATTTGACCCACAGGAGAGAGATAAGTCCCGTGCGTTTGTTGAGCGCGGGTTCATGCCCCCTGGAACAAAGAGATACAAGGACAAGAGATTCATGTTTGATCGAGTATTCAACAGTGAGGCGAGACAGGTTGACGTCTATGAAGCCACCGCGAAGCCACTACTAAGTGGCCTTTTGGATGGTTACAATGCTACTGTCTTTGCATATGGTGTATGTGAAGTTCTCTTAATAAGTGTTGAGTAGCTTTTGATGATGCTACATAGGCAACAGGCTGTGGCAAAACACACACCATCAGCGGGACGGAAGCAGATCCCGGTGTCATCTACCTCACAATGGCGGAGCTCTTTCAACGCATCGATGATCGAAAAGACGAGTGGAATATAGAAGTCGTTGCCACATTTCTCGAAATATACAACGAAGAGATTCGGGATCTTCTTGCCGAGCCTGGCACGCCCACTCCGCGTGGCGGTCTGCAGATCCGCGAAGACAAATCTGTCAAAGTTGTCGGCCTCGTTGAACTGCATCCCACGAGCGCCGAGGAAGTCAAGCAGATTGTTCTGCAAGGCAACTCGCGGCGGACACAGTCCCCGACACATGCCAATGAGACATCGTCCCGGTCGCACGCCGTCCTTCAAGTACATATTACTCAAGCCCCCCGCACGGCTTCTCTGACCGAGCAGCGCACTATGGCAACGCTCTCCATTATCGACCTTGCTGGTAGTGAGCGTGCTGCAGCGACAAGCAATATGGGACAGCGCATGATTGAGGGTGCCAACATCAACAAGTCACTTCTCGCGCTCGGTAACTGCATCAACGCTCTCTGCGAGAGTGGCGGCGCTGTCCGCCATGTGCCTTATCGCAACAGCAAACTCACTCGCCTGTTGAAGTTCTCACTCGGTGGAAACTGCAAGACCGTCATGGTTGTCTGTATTGCCCCCACCTCACTGCACTTCGATGACACGCACAATACCCTTCTTTATGCCGAACGTGCAACTAAAATCAAGACTAAAGTTGTCACTCGTAACGTCGTCAACGTTGACAGACACGTAGGGCAATACGTCGAGGCTATCAATAGACTCAACCTTGAAGTCGCCGAGCTCAAAGCAAAACTTGCGAGCAAAGTCAGCGTCGAAAGTGACACCCTCAAGCGCAAGAGAGCGGAGGCCGCTGCTGAGGTTAATCGGTCGAAGCAAAATATGGAAGATAAGATGGAGCAGACCCAGGCGAGCATAGGCGACGGCGCGTTGTGCGCTGGAAAGATCTCGGTATCAGAGATGAAACTTGCAATCATACGCTCTCGACTTGCGGAGATCGACGTAATGGCCTCATCCTCTCTCTCGCTCTCCTCGGATCTAGAAGCTGAACGTGGCCTTCTCAACTCTCTCGCTCGGCTCGAGGAATCCGTGGTAACTCCCAATTCTCCCTTTGTAGCCCGACTCTCGCGGTCACAAAACTCCCGTAATATGTTTGAGGCAACCTTGCGTGCAGTCTCCGAGCGGCGATCGGACAAGCTAGAGGAGCTGCATATCAACTGTATCAAGTCAGATGCACGTTGGCGCAGGGCAGAGATCGAGCGTGTACGGGCCGAAGCAGAGCGTGATGCGATCCGGGAATCGGTGCGCGCGCAAGCGGAAATGATTGTCAGCCTCGTGGGTATGGTTGGACGGTGTACCGTTGTGCTAGGAGAGACGGGTCGTTCTCTAGAAGAGCGAAGTGGTTTGGAGGAAATGGCGGCTGCGCTTCGTGGAGCGGCGCAGAAGAATGATGACACGTTTGCTGCATTGCTGGGACAAACAACGGCGGCCTATGTCGCCCAGGGAACAGGTGCTCTTGATGCGTTCACCCACGTACCTTCGGGCTCGAGAGTGCCGCCTCAGCCCGCCAGAGCTTCGAGAAAGTCCTTATCTTACAATGGTATTGCTTCACCTGCACGCAGGTCGCACAAGTCTCCACGACGTTCCCTCCGCTCCAGTATCGGTCAACCCTACCGCCGCGTCTCCGACAAGGAAAAGGAGAAGAAAGTAGTGCAATGGAAAGATGAAGCCGGACAAGGTGCATTGGATGATAGAGGCAGCGACCCATCTCCTCCAGCTATGTTCGTTATGTCCAACGATAACGGCGAATGTGCCCATCCACGTAGTCATTCTGTGGCTGGATCCGAGAGCGAATGGGAAGACGAGCGGACAGATGATAGTCTCAACCTGAGCAATGTCATGGCTGTTGCATCGTCGTCTTCGTCATCGGCAAGGTTTAATTCTTCTATGAGCCAGCAGTCAAGCGCAAGCAAACGCCCACGAGCAAGCCGCCTTGACCCGAGCTTCCTGAAAGCAAAAGGCGCGTCATCCCTCGGTTGTCTTCAGGAAGCAGACGAGGGTTCGCCAGTACGGCGTGGTCCACCACTCTCAGACCGCAGCATGAACAGGGGAGATGTGGATGCCATGCATATTCCAAAATACCGGGAACGAGACGGGAGCCCGACGCGACGCATACCTGCGCCAATTCCACGTACAACAGCGCAGTCTAAGAACTCCCGTCGACGGTCGAATATTGGTCCCACACGCAGCGAGAAGGCTAGGAGACGATCTAGCCTCCTCCAACTCTCCGATGACCCTTTCCAAGAGTCTACAAGTGTGCCCAGGAGAGTAGAAACGATCGGGCGGTCGCCTGCGAAGCGACCGAGGAGACTTTCTCTTCTTTCCAATGTGTCAAGATCGTTGCGTGTGAAGAGTCCCAATGTAATGTCAACCCTCACAGTGCCCGGCAGCGATGCAAACCTCAGTATCAATGCGGACCCGGATTCAAGCATGAGGGTATCTTCAAAACCTTCATGGAGATGAGCAACTATTGTTTTCTGTTCATTAGATGAGGCAGCGCCTCTCATATATTTCCTTCAGTAATTTCTGTGCATTACAGTATCACTATCACATCATGACGATTCCAATATGCCTACATTACTACACACCAACTCTGTTTGTACCTCGCTGTGTCTTTCTTTGCACTGGTACCTATGCTAGTCTGTTGTCTGTACACTCAACCTTGTACTTTAATGTTCATTGAGTACTTGACAAAGACTGTACATTACCGAGTAATACTAGCTCATATGGCAGCCAAAGTGTTGTTTTAGATTTTTTGGCCTGGTAGCCTAAGTCTGGGACTAGAGGGAATTCTTGTCCAGCTCGTTCATGTTGCTCTTTGATCCATCCTCAGAATCTATAAGACCTAATACGTGGCAGTTGCCTGTTATTTTTGGTGGCTAACCAATTCACCATCTGTAGCCAGATAAGTCACCAGCAGATACTCTATGAACGACATATCGACAGTGTGGTACTAGAAGGTAGGGCAGAACATGCCTAATGTTCTGGCAAGTTCTCCCCGTCTACAAGGTCACCAACTCGTGAGTCATGCCTTGTGCGGCTGTCACTCGACGCTCACGTATTTCCGACGGCTTTAAGGAGCTGACACTGGACATAATGTTGCGTGCCTTCATTCCGTCGTGCTACCTTTCTCCTAAATATCCTGAGACAAATTAACAGCGAGTGCATTGTATTCCCTAGCCCGTGCACTATATAACACGCTTTACTTCAAAGAAGCTCTATATTGATCGATTAGTGCACGAAAGCCAGCACATGCAAAACAACACACCTTAAGGTAATATACTTGCCACGCGACTACTGCGAGCAGTACGAGTGCCTGGAGCACAGACCACCACTTTACGCGGTCGCAAGTGCTTTCCGCTGTATCGCGATGCCTGCGCTCACGGACGACGATGTATTCTTGCTCGTCCTTGACGGACAAAAGACCTATTGCTAGGGAGCGGATCTCGCGCTCAACGGGAGCCGTTATGTCTGCTGTAAGAGAGGTAGGGGTCAGTGCAGTCTAACAGGTAGGAAACCCTACTCACCATCTTCAGGCACGTATATGATACCATGAACGTTGAAGCTAAGCCCATCCACGTAAGCATAGATAACGGGGAAGCCGGAGGGAAGTAAAGGCGCACCTAACCATCTTGTCCGCTACTGTGCTCATTCGGTTAGAGAAACAATACTCGTAACGGCCATCCTTCTCAGCTGTTATGGACGTTGTGCCGGTGCTTTCACGCATGTGCTTTGCAAGGATATTGTTTTCTGGGTCTGTTAACTGTGTCATGTGAGTCAGGTCGGTATCAAATATACCTGATAATCGTTATGCGTACCCAGAAGTCAATATCGAGGTGACCACCCTCTCCAACTTGATATGTGACTGTCATTTGGTCATGTTCATGCAGGTCCTCAAAGAAGCATTCCTTCCTGGAGGCTCCAATCTCAATCATGTGGGCAGAAGTAAAGGAGAGAAGGGACAGGATTGATAGGACCAGCCATGGCGTATGTCGCCACGACAGTAGCGTCATTTTGAAAGTGGTGTTGTAGTTGAGCAAAGGTGTGCGGCGTGCTTGTCAACAGAAAAGCTCTGTCCAAATTAAGAAATTTACAAACCCCCGACACCGGGTGATTAAAAGAGTATTTGGGGTCCCGATAAGAAATCAAATCAGCGTCTTGGCAGCTCTTAGCGTTGCATTCTTTGTGATCTTGCTCATAATCTCTATCTCAATCTTTCTGTCTGCTCACGATCGGATTCCCTAGACGCACCAACAATTAAACACAATGGCAGATGCTTCCGCTGCACTTGCGCCAAAGGTGACTCTTGCACGAGACCAGTCTGGTATGATTCACGACTGACGAGCTGTGTGGCGCGATGTGATCAGCCCGAGGGCGAAGAGATTGATCCTCATTTCGAGCCTGTTATCAAGCTCACGGAACAAGTGGAGGTGAAGACCTATGAGGAAGATGAAGATATTCTCTACAAGATGTATGTCTTTATACCCCTTAACCCACGCACTAATCGCGCTAATATTATCTCGCGTTTATACAGGCGAGCGAAACTCTTCCGCTTTGACAATGGCTTAAATCAGTGGAAAGAGCGTGGTACCGGCGATGTAAAGCTTCTTCAGCACAAGGAGACAAAAAAGGTCCGCCTGGTGATGAGACGCGACAAGACCCTCAAAGTTTGCGCCAACCACCACAGTTAGTTCTTTCCCTTCGTTCACAGTGATCCTGCTAATGTTGTGAGAAAAGTCTCTGCAGAAATGCGCCTTCAGCCCAACATTGGCTCTGACAGGAGCTGGGTTTGGAAGGTGGCTGCTGATTACACTGAAGATCCCCCCACCGCCGAAACTCTTGCCATCCGCTTCGGAAGCCCTGAAATTGCAAATGAATTCAAGCGACAATTTGAACTCACACAGAAAATAAACATCGGCGGCGCGTCTGTTGAGGAGAAGCACACTGAGGATCCTGCGGCAGAAGAATCAGAGGAGGAGGCCGAGAAGGAAGAGGAACCTGAGAAGAAAGAGGAGGTCGAGAAGAAAGAAGAAACTCCGGAAGAGAAGAAGGAAGAGTAATGTGCTTGATCTCTGTCTCTCTTCAATTGGCTTTCGCGAGTGCCTCCGCGACACCACCGCTCGCCGCCGATCCATTTGACCAAGTAATGTAAACCACTTACCTACCCTTGCCTTACGAAATACATTCGACGTACTCTGTTTCCGAAGATGATGGTTCACCATGAAGTCGTTTCAGTAAGCATAATCTTCACCTTCACCGTGACCCAACACTCATTCTCGCAACATCGAGATTTGACCGTTATGCAAGTCTGAGATGAATGCTGTTTCCTATGATACATACACAACAATACATTTTATGAAAGGTATGTATGGCTCTCACCAGCGAGTACCCATCTCCACATGCACGGCACATGCACGCACCTACACCTGGATAATTTCTCGCTGCTCCTCGTCCGCCCAGGCTGCCCAAAACGCCGAACCGTCTCCACGCATCCAATAAAGAGCAGGCGACTTTCCTAGCACCACATCTTCTGTGATCAGTACATAACGAACATTCTTGGACCTCGTTAACGTGAGTAATAGACAAGGAAAATAAACATCATACCGATCCCCTGGAGGCCAGAAAACAATCAACGGGATCGTACACTATAAAAGAATCGAAAACTCACGGAACTTCATACATTGGATCCAACAGCAGTGATTCCTACGGTATTCCATTAGCACACCGATGAATTCCTAATAAAGACACGTTACCATGATTCCCCTCAGCCCTCTCGCCCCTCCACCTCGTTCGGCAGCTCGTAAGCAAATTTGATTAATCGCAATTGTTGTAAACCGAATCTCAACGCCTGAGTACCCGAAGAGTGCAGTGTATTGGCTGATAAGTGATCCACGGACGTCGGTCAGAATGCGCCGTAAATCTTGGGTGCTTAGTGGGGAAAGAGTAGTTATGGTTGGGAGGCGAGAGATAAATTCGGGAATGAAGCTATACAGGTTAAATTAATTTGAAATTTCGCCACAAGCACGACGAGAGAGTTACCCATATTTTACCAGGTCTGAAAAGGATATGGTTAGCGTTTGGAAGGGATGCCGGCGCTACAAGACTTACCGGCTGGTTCAATCATCTCTAGCAAGTTCTCTGACGATCGGCGATTCGATGTAAAGAACGGCATGAAACCCTTGCTGTCTGAGTCTTCCTCCTTGGTTGCGATGGTTGCAGTGAACCCGATGGACTATACACATGTGCAGAATAGTCAATGCCTTATGAAACTTGAAAATGATACAGAAAATAAGGAAACATACTCCTTTGTTCACCCGCCGCTTCACCACGGTATCAAGTCCCACGAACGCCCCGCTGAGGATAAAGAGCACATTTGAAGTATCGATATGGAACGTATCAGGTCTCTCTATCCGGCACGTTAACACTTGTTCCATAAGTTCCGGGGAGACTTACGCTGTGCAGTAGCTGGCATGCCCCTCCCTCGTCCTGCAGGCGTTGGAGGGTCCAGTGACGCTGGCTTCCCTTGCACAGTGACAACGGAGCCCTCCATCATTCGCAAAAGAGCTTGTTGCACTCCCTCTCCACCCACATCTCGCGAACTCTCAGTGGTAGATGAGGATTTTCTTGCAATTTTATCGACTTCATCGATGTATACTATACCTGTACTGTAAATGATATCAGCTGAGTTTCTGAAGGTAGAATAGACAAAGACAAAGGCAGCTGAAAACCGTGTAACAGGCTATGAAAAGCAAGTGTTACCTTGCGCGATATGGGTCCCAATTGGCTGCTTGCAGCTAGGTAGTAGTATATAATAAGATTCTTCATACATCTTGATAGTGTAGGCATGTACCAATCGTTGTATGCACATATCCACATCCTCTCCTACATCTAGAGAGACATCAGCTGGACTTCAATGGGGACGCGGATATACTCACAGCCGGCCTAGTGACCGTGGTAAGGGGTGAAAAGCTCAAATGGCAGTATAAATAATCACCTGCGTGAAAGATGTCGCGTCACTGATGGAAAAAGGGACATCAATTACGCGTGCAAGTGTACGCGCGAGTAAGGTCTTGCCCGATCCCGTGGGTCCTCTGCAGCAACCAATACCTGTGTGAGCACGACACACTTCCACATTATGAAGGTTTTATTTACGTACATTACCAGCACATTGCTTTTCTCGAATAACGAGACTGGTTGTCGAGGTTGGAGGGGTAATTGGTGTGGGAGGAGACGCTGGGGGTGAGGATGTATCTGTGCGGACGTTACAGACGGGTGTGCTGAGCTCATTAGCATCGCCTCCGACCACATGTTCTAAGCAACACACCATCATCTGCACTTGCTTCGACCCATGGGTCCGCGCCATTCTCATCGTCAAACGCAGCAAGATTCGCCCGAACACGAGTATAGTGGTTGAATACACTGCCCACTGCCTCAGTTTTACATGCTACAAGAGCGGTTACACATGGATGCTCACGCAACAGAAAGCACCTTCTTCGCGTTCTCCTGCCCAATTACATATTCATCGAGGTAACGTACAAGCTGCCAGTGACAAGCCATGAGTTCTGTATATCTGTTCTAACCCCGAGGAGTGACTATTACCTGCCGTGGAGTCGCAAGCCCAGAGCGTGGCAGAAATGAACCATCGTCCTGGTCATCCCGCGGGGGATAGTCGTATTGCGCCTGCGTCTGAAGATTGCGGGAGAGAACTCGAAAGGAGCGTACTCGCCAGGTGCGCGAAAATCTCGATAACATGGCTCCTGATGGTCTGTAAACCGGTGCTGGCGTTCGCTACTATACAGCTTGAACCAGGATAATGAATGTATACAGGAATGAAAGAAACATAGACAATGGGCACGCGAACACGACAAGAGAACCATGCAATATAACCGATCCAACTGTATTAGGTCGGAGTAAATAACATCAAACACCGTACTCCGCGCCTTTCAAGTCGGTGAGACCGACTTGACCACTGACTTGCAGACATGGACCATCATCGTTCTGGCTCATACGATCGTGAGCGAGAACACACCTCCAAGCGCTCTTCCAACGCAGAGCGGGAAAGAGTCAGAGACTACCCCAAAGACGAGAAGCGCTCCTCGAGAAAGGATACCCCAGACGAGTACGGGAAACGGCGACGCAGCCGGAGCCGGGGTCGCGACGAGGACGACCGCCCACGCCGAAGGGAAGAGCGAAGTGGAAGTCGAGGTAGAGACAGAGATGAAGACCGCAAGGACAAGAAGTGCGTATTGCTCTTCCATCCCCGTCGATGTCTACTAACCTTAAGCAGACGCAAGCGTGACAAGTCCGAGGAGCGCAGAGCCCGCAAAGCAGAGAAGATACGGATAAAGGAAGAGGAAGAAGCTCGCCAGGTTGCTGAACTCAGTGTCTACAGCGCAACGGATAATCCCTTCCACGACGTCAACCTCGGACAGCAGTTCCGCTGGCATAAGAAGAATGAGAAAGAACGTAAGCAAGGGCTTTCCCTCGCGCAGGTACAGCGTAAGGACGCAATCCGAAGGCAAGAGGCTAAGGAGGAGCTTGAGAGGTTGAATAGACGTAGGGCCGAGCGGGAAGCTGAGCAGCTCCTACGGGAGGAGGAAGAGTTGCGTATCGCAAGAATGGCTGAATCTGCTCAAATGTCCGACTGGATAGCAAAGGATGGAGAGTTTCAGCTGGAGCAGGAGCGAAGTCGGGCTGCAATTCGCATAAGGGAGAAGAGGGCAAAAGCGATAGACTTCTTGGCTTTGAACCTGAAGTATGCGCATCCCCTTGACGAGGAAGAAGACGAGGATGATGCTGGACTCGAAATTGACCTTGATGAACCGTATAACATCCTCGACGTACGTATATTTCACATCTGACCTAGGTGATGCGACTCACTGGCCATGCAGAGTCTTTCACCTGACCAAATCGACGAACTTCATGATGACATTGACCGGTACCTCTCGCTCGAGACGTCTGAGGTAAACATCGATTTTTGGACGGTATGTCGGTTATATCTGTTCTTTTCCATCCGCTGATGTGTTCCTTAGAATATGATGGTGGTCTGCAAGGATTGCATCGACAGAATCAAAGCCAATGAACGCATGGGGTTAGAAGCTGCGGCAGCCGTCGAAGCAGAAATCACCGCACTTCTGTCTGGTAAAAGTTACGAGCATCTTGCAACGCTTCAAAAGCAGATCCAGGCAAAGCTTGCAAGCGGTGAACCTGTTGATACGGACTATTGGGAAGGGCTCCTCAAGAAGTTGTTGGTTTGGAAAGCAAAGGTATGTCTCTTCTTCATTAAGTGTGATACTGCAACTAAATCTTCTGTGACAGGCTAAACTGAAAAGCCTGCATGAAGTCGTCGTTCGTAATCGCCTTGAGCAGTTACGGAAGCTCCAGCGCGACGAGGCCCTGCAAGCACAGGAGGAGCTACTTGCCGGTGTCGCTCGATCAGCAGCTCAAGGCCTCGATGACATACACATTACCCCCGCAACTGTAGCAGAAGCAGACACCCAGGAGCAGACAGAACCCTACGATAGGTCTATGAGTCCACCGCTGATAGACATCACGAAGTTTGCGCAAGATGAACGTGAGATCGATATAGTCACAGAGCTTGATGATCTTCGCGCTTTGGTAGGCATGGTTTTCACGTTTTGGTCGAATCTCGCTTACTTGTTGGATAGCTGAAGCAACGTCGTGGAGTGACTGCCTCGCGCTTTGTGCCCAAGGCTGCTCAACCCATGGTTGAAGTCGAAATTCCAGAAGTAGCGAGCGGTGCTGACCTCGCTTCCGAGGCTTTGTACAGGGCTGAGGCAGAGCGTGAACTCGACGAGGAGGAAGAACTCTTCAACCTTGAGGAGAACATTGCAAATCCTACGTCATACAATTGGGAGGACAAGTACCGACCTCGGAAACCTAGATACTTCAATCGCGTGCACACCGGCTACGAGTGGAATAAGTACAATCAGACTCATTATGAGTGCGTTGTTCATATTCTTATCACATATTCTGGCTTGTCCTGACTGTTAATCAGCGTCGATAACCCACCTCCGAAGGTCGTCCAGGGCTATAAGGTATGTAATGATGTGCCCTAAACTGCCTGCAACTCACTTTTGTATTTCAGTTCAACATCTTCTACCCGGATCTGATTGACAAATCAAAAGCACCTACGTATAAAATTGTCAGGGAACCCGGGAATGAGGACACCGTGCTGCTGCACTTTAGCGCTGGGCCGCCGTATGAAGACATTGCTTTCAGGATCGTCAACCGGGAGTGGGAGTTTTCACATAAAAGGTGAGTAGCCTTGCGTCTTGGCTCTTTTACGGCAATACTGAACATGCTGCAGGGGCTTCCGAAGCAGTTTCGACAGAGGGTGTCTATCGCTTTGGTTCAATTTCCGTCGTAATGTACGATCTTCTTCAACTATTCCTTGTATACAGCGCTGATTTACCGCCACAGTTCTATCGAAAGTAGATGATTCCAAGCATGTAGTATGTATGGTTCCTGCGGGTTTCTCCATGTAATGTTATTCGTTCGTGTTGCTCTGCCGACTCTGAATTAGCCACCCGACTAGTCTTAGAGAAGTTTCCAAGAAGGCCTTTCGAAACAAACAGCCCCCTTTGTGAGCTATCTACGTGGGTCACAGCCATTCCAACAAACAGCCTTTCTTCGCGGAGTTGATGTAAACGTGTTTCTTGACAACATTCTATTTTAGGAAATGATCAAAGTTGAGTAACCGGAAATAATGGAAGGTCCAACTAGTTGTGAATCTCGAGTGGTCTTTTCGCCACTTCAACTGTCTTTGTCCCGACGCGGTTTGTCGCTGCGATTTCAGTGTGTGAAATCGTCGACCTATAATCCCATTGTGCACGCTTTGCCTCCACAACGTCGTGGCGGCGGTGAGGACCCCTCGCTTTGGCTTTGTGCACAGTGTTGGCGGGAACGCCACACGCATAATCAGAGGTCAAAGCCGTTTCAGGAACCTAGTGGACATCCACGCCGCATTCGTGAAATTCCTTTAGGGAGGGGCGCGGTACAAAAGGCGCCCCGAATTTCCTTCGGTTTGCACTGTTCATCTGTACTCCAATTTCAAGCGCTCATCATCACTTCAACTTCAAATAATGTCTTCTACCAGATATACCTTTTCTTCCAGGTCTACGAAGCGCACAACTTTGTATACCCCATATTTCCGGAAGCCCTTATGGGCGTGCTCCCCTGACGCAGACACCCTCGCGCCACCCATCTTCGACGCGGCAATCAAGACAACCGACAGTACCAAGGTCTCGGAACAAAAGGCGCTTGGTATCACAGGGATGGAAGACCCCATTGCCCATTCACGAGCCCCACGTTCATATGTCCATATCACCCACCTCGTGCAAGAGACTGCGGCATCTACACACGATGCAAAGGCGTGCTCCATCATGCCGGAGCTACAAAAGCAAGGACTTCCTCCTTTCGGTGCTGCCAGTTTTTCGAGAGTTGCACAAGGCAGCTCTGGGAGCTCCTCTGGGAGCGCAACCTCGAACTCGCTCAGCGACATGGGCATTGCCTCTCAGCGGCACACGCGCAACTTCTCCGATGGCACCGCTGCGGGGAAGTCTGCCCCCAGGGTCCCTCCCGGCCTGGGTTATGACGTTCTTGCTTCGCCTCGCTGTTTCTCTCAGGTTGCCTCCTTAGGCGTCATTGGAGATAGGAGTAGCGCAGACGACATTTTCGCCCCGCACGGGTTGGATCGCATCGCCGGGGTCACATATCCCCCCGTCATACCTGAACCTCGGGGTAGCTGCGCTATCCCTTGTGTTTTAGCGCCCAAGAGCCTCGAGCTCAAAAGCATTGCATATGCGTTCTCTGACCTCTCGGCGCATTTCATGTACTCGTTGGCCATTCAAGCTGGCGCAGACGAATTTTTCCCAGACCCGTAAGTCATTGATTTGGCAAAATATTTGACTTACTTGATCATGCAATGAGTAGGCAACTTCACGGACGCACCTACGTGACTTCTGTGATCAGTTCTCGTATTCGGGCGATCCTGGAATGTGTTGGCAACCCTCAAGTAGTAGCCATTCACGCCTTATGGTACATCACCAAAATTACCACGACGGATTGTCACGGGGATGATTTCCTAGGGGTATCGATCTTTAACCATCTCCACTGCCATGGCATTTCGACTTTGGAAGATCTCGTATTCTCCGCCTTCGTTATTGCTGCAAGGCTCGCAGATAAGTCGGTTAATGATACTTGCCTCGCTAGTAAGCTATGGTGCGTCTATTGTAGTGTTTAACCAATTTACCGCTGAACTTCGCACCAGGGAACGCACAACTGCAATCCCTTCCTCCATCCTTAACAATGTTGAGAGAACTGCGCTGATGTCCCTCGGGTATTTGGGCAATATCCCGACAGAGGCATTACATAATTTCATCCTTCGTCTCCGTGGTGGTTCTATCCATGTCACCGATCGCCACAGCTACATCGTCCATCGCGTTCTTGACGATGTGCTCTCTGTCGACCAGACCGAAGGGAACAATACGACTTTCGTGAGGTACCAAAGTCGGAAGAAGAAATCCGCTCCCCGTCAAGAGCCTCCGGTGATCCATGCTCCCATCCCAGTCAAGCCTTTGACCCGTCTTCCGGACCCTAATGACTGGTGCCCCGCGGCAGATCCGATCGTCAATAAGAACCCTCGTGCGATGGGTATTGCCCCGGGCAGTCACAATTTTGCCCCTGATCTCAGGCAGGGTACGACGGCGCTGGATTTGCTTGAAATGATCACCCAAGGAAAGGGTCCTGGGATGAGGTCATTGGGTGCTGCAGTTGGCGGCCCGTTGAGCACCTTTGGTGCGCGTTTGGCCCATACTGTGGGTCTCTATGGCCCGTGCCAGACGACTCTCGGATAAAACTTGCTTTCTTGTTCGATCAGTTTCATATCCTCTCTGCAGTCCCCATCACTTTCCGATCACCTCAGTATGCTTTGTCTTGTCTGTTGTCTATGGGTTCTCGCGGTGGAACTTGAAGAGATCGTTGTCTCAGCAAGCCGCAGCATCCTTCTGCAGTCGCCGCCAAGCTCAGCGCCAGCGCGCTGGCTTCGGCCAATGTGGAGCTTGTCCTCGGGTAAATATAAGGCTGGATGTTCTACCTTTTTGCGTCTGTGCCTCCATCCCGCACATTGACTTTCCACCCTTTATCCCATTACCATTGTTTTGGACCTTTGCAGTACATGTAGATAGCTCCACTACTGTCATCGTTTTGATTCCTTACTTGTTACGCGCAATGTCTATCTCGTATTTTGCAAAATTACTGGATCCAGATTTGCACAGCAACTTGAAATTTGAACAACTCTTTGAGTCTTGACAAGTTCACGATCTCGAAATTCGGAAAGCAATCAAGACACCAATACTAGTTTTCTTTCGCTTTCTCCTCAAAGGTCATCATCTGCGGTTTGTTCGGCACGCGTACTTTCCATCATGAATCATGATCACAGACTCGGAAGTTCAACTTGAAGGGCCGGAGCCCGTCAAGTACTACAAGACCCCGATGACCGATGCAAGCCGTGGCAAGCTGTGAATCGAAGTTGATGAGCTCCGGGTGCCACAGCCGGCATCCCGTCGTGGAGCTTGACTTCTTGGAATGAATGTTACACAGGATGATGTTGTACGCCCACCGCCTCAACTTCGATTCCTGGTGGCGACACCACCTGCCAATAGGCCGCAGTATTGTTGAACTTCAAGCTGGCTGGCGGATTTAGTGCACTGCTTCTACTTCAGACGGCCCCAGTAAGCCATGACGTGCACTACTGTTCTGACATGCGATGTGACTCAAGGGAAATGATTACAGAGATTCGTCTCAAAATCGGGGACATATTGCAGGTACGTACTTTTGTGTCGGCACATCTGAAGGAATCCATATGGCATGCCGAAGTTGGCTTTGACAAGCTATACCCTATTACTTGTTTTGATTCTGAGGGCGAATTCCCGCACAACAGATCTTGGTATGTGGTGTCGCAGCATCGAAATTGTTCGCCGAATATAATCTTTCAGGTACTGGAAGGCTCACTGCGTGACAGCACTGTTGTTCCCTGCCTTGGGATGCTATCATCCATGCTACAATGTAGCATAGGTTCACTTTCTTGGCATCAAACGATTCGACTTAAGGTCACGACGCATTCAGCACTGACACTCCAGACCGACTTCAATACCAGCTCTGGAGGCATTGTACTCACATGAAGTTTGTCTCACTTTTGCTTTGTTTTACTGCAGCTCTTGCGACCCTATTATCACGAAAGGCCCAGATCCTCTTGGGATTGACGTTGCAAATCATCAAGGCAACGTTGATTGTAGCACTTGGAAATCCAAGGGCGTCACGTTTGCGTAAAGCGACTGAGGGAACGAGTCAGTTGCTACTAGTGGTTTGACTTGGTCAAAGATATCTGACGGATAGACAGCGTACACAAATCCCTACTTCAGTTCTCAATACACTGGTGCAACAAATGCCGGCCTGATTCGCGGTAGATACCATTTCGCCCACCCAGATTCATCAACTGGTGCTATGCAAGCGTCTATTTCCTGCAGCATAGCAGTGGGTGGTCTGCCGATGGTCACTCCCTGGAACTCTTGACATCGAATGTGAGTCCAAATGATGTTTCCTTCAGAATTTGTAGCTTACGATTTGAGACAAACAATCTGAGTGGCGCCGATTTGAGCGCATCATCGATGGTGTCGTGAGTTGAAAGTTTCTCCGACCAGTACCACTCTTCGACCACCAGGTACAGAGCTTAATAACCTTCTTCCAGATACCCAGGTATGGCTGTATGCTGGTTCTGTGATTGAGATTACTCATTCAAGTGATTTATACCACAACGGATCGGCGGACAACCTGTACTGGTAATTCCGCTACTTTTGCGTCGACAAGCCCCCTTTGGATTGCTCATCCCGGTTCTTATATTGAGACCCTTCCTGCTGGATGGTCGTAGGTGCTTCCTGGCAACCATGCCACAAGAAATCATCGCGAATTCACACGTACACTACCTTCTGGCAGTACAGAATGTCAGATAACACTGACCTTGACAGGTTCAACGACGACTCCACCGGCCTCAAGAGGTACGTAATTCTCTTCCTTGTACCTCAGTCAACGTTGACCATTTTGCGCAGATTGGCTTTGGGGAGCTGAAGGGCGCATCGAGGGTTTGAGATATCTCGGTTATTTCCGTATAGCGGCTTCGTTAGGTTATTGATTCACTCATGCCAATGATACTCGGCGGTTTTGAAGTGTTTTGTCATCCTCACGCTGGTGATGGTTGGCGAAGTCCGTTCGAGCATCTCGACCAAGGGATTGAGGTCACAACGCGTCAAACAGCATACTATATTACTGGACCACGGCTCAGCGCTCAGCTCCTAACATCTGTCCAAATTGAATGCGAATTGTTTAATTCAACCGCTTTTTCTTGAGATTCCTCTTGCGTACTAGACACCCCCTTATATATGACCCCAAATATTAAGTGTTCTAGAGACAAGATAGGGGTAATAGTACAATGTGGCACGGCCTACAAAGTGAAGGAGTGTCACTGCTGAGCGTTGTCATGGGGGAGACATAGTTTCGGTGGTGCAAACTTATTCCCCAGTACTTTTTAATTGATAAGCACGTTCCCTAATCTGCATAAGCTGGGCGAGTCGCGTCCCAGCCGAGCAAACTGCATCTGGGGAGCTCAGTCACGACAACTCCATTCGGCATCTGCAACTATTATTGCGCTTAGTCATCGGCAAGCAATACATACGTTAGCTGAGCTAACAGCGATCTTATCTTCTACCACCACCTACCCTCTATCCCATACACTCATATTAATCATGACGGAAAGCAATTTAGCAGCAAAGATGGATGTTGACGAGGCTGCGATCGATGAGGGCTTGTATTCTCGTCAACTGTAGGTGTCGGCGTCATCCTGTGTGGCTCGAATGGCTCACTGGCTCACCTATGTCATTACACAGTTATGTTCTAGGGCATGAAGGTTAGTTATGTCGTCAATAGATGATGCAGGTTTGCTGAGTGATGTACGCAGCGATGAAGAAGATGGCTGCCTCTAATGTGCTGATCGCCGGTCTGCATGGCCTTGGGGCTGAGATTGGTAAGCCTTTGTGCCAACTACTCGTCTGATCCTGATGTCTTCTACAGCCAAGAACGTTTGTCTGGCGGGAGTCAAGTCCGTCACGCTGTATGATCCGGAACCAGTCACGATGCAGGATCTCAGCTCGCAGGTGCGTGCTTAGCCATCATGCCGCATAATACGTGTCATTGAGACATTGTTTGACAGTACTTTCTTCGCGAAGGAGATATCGGGAAGCCTCGCGCAGCAGCAACTCTACCTCGCTTAGCAGAGCTGAATGCTTATGTCCCTGTGCGAGATCTTGGAGGCAATGCTGGACAGGAAATATCCATTGATCTAATACGGCCTTTCCAAGTAAGCTTCATTCGCCATCAATCATGTTTTCGTTTTGAAGCCCTTCAGGCTGTTGTTTTGTGTGGTGCCTCTTATGAGAAGCAACTCGAGATCAATGACTGGACACATCAGAATGGTGTTCACTTTATCTCAGCGGAGACCCGTGGTCTTTTCGGGTATGTGACAGCTGCGTTCCTATTGGATTAAAGCAAGTATTGATTACCATCAGCTCCGTTTTCAATGACTTCGGTTTAAAATTCACTTGTGTTGATCCAACTGGCGAGCAGCCTCTCACAGGAATGATTGTGTCAGTGGATAAAGTGAGTGTTCTCAGTTATGACTATGATCCCAGTGTCTACATGATAGCACAGTCCGACGAAGGGTTGGTAACGTGCCTCGATGAATCGCGACACGGTCTTGAAGATGGCGATTTTGTCACTTTCACTGAAGTGCAGGGTATGGCTGAGCTGAATAATTGTAACCCTCGAAAAGTAACAGTCAAGGGTCCATACACTTTCACTATTGGTAATACTTCCAACCTGGGACAGTATATCCGAGGTGGTATCTTTACCCAAGTGAAGATGCCAAAAATCCTCGAGTTTGTAAGTTATACTCCAATCTCATCAGAATACCATTCATTTGCTGTCTAGAAATCCTTACGGGAATCACTAGCAGCTCCAGAATTATTTGTGACGGACTTCGCTAAGTTCGACAGGCCTTCTACTCTCCATGCAGGTTTCCAAGCATTGTCGCAATTCAAGGCGCAACAACAGCGCCTACCTCGACCCCGAAATGCAGAAGATGCAGCTTCTCTCGTTGCTTTGGCGAAGAAAATAGATGCCGATGCCGATGAGAAGATTATCACAGAGTTGGCATACCAGGCGACCGGTGATTTACCGCCTGTCACAGCTGTAATTGGTGGTTTCGTGGCACAGGAAGTGCTGAAAGCATGCTCCGCTAAGTTTCATCCTATGCTCCAGCACCTGTATTTCGATTCCCTAGAGTCGTTGCCTTCCTCACTGCCGAGCGAGCAAGATTGTCAACCTCTTGGTAGCCGGTACGATGGACAAATTGCGGTCTTTGGCAAGGCTTTCCAAGATAAGCTTGCCAATCATCGTCAATTCCTGGTTGGTGCAGGAGCAATCGGGTGTGAGATGTTGAAGAATTGGAGCATGATGGGCCTCGCCACAGGGTCCGACGCTAGAATTCATGTCACTGACCTTGACACTATTGAGAAGAGCAACCTGAACCGTCAATTCCTCTTCCGCGCTAAAGACCTGGGGAAATTCAAGTCTGAAGTCGCAGCGGCAGCGGTCGCAGAGATGAACCCTGCTCTAAAGGGTCATATTCTGTGCAGACAAGATCCTGTTGGTCATGCCACAGAAAGTGAGTCACTCGCATCTTTTGTATTCTCCTCATTTAAATTTTCCCGTAGATGTCTTCGACGATGACTTCTTCGCCGGGGTCGATGGTGTCACAAATGCATTGGATAACGTTGCTGCACGTAAGGTTCCTTCTTCTTTCTTGTAATTTATCTCATTGCACTTTCATAGGTGTATACATGGATCAACGTTGTGTTTTGTATGAGAAGCCACTACTAGAGTCCGGTACTATGGGCACAAAGGGCAACACCCAAGTTGTGATTCCTCATCTCACTGAATCGTACTCGTCTTCACAAGATCCCCCGGAGAAGCAGACTTTATCTTGCACGGTTAAAAACTTCCCAAATGCCATTACGCATACGATTGAGGTGCGCAAAGTCGACTATTCTCAACTGGCCTCTATCTGACAACAAAACAGTGGGCTAGGCAAGAGTTTGACGCAATGTTCGTTAAGCCTGTGGAATCTGTCAATCAGTATCTTTCGGAGCCCAACTACCTTGAGAACTCTCTCAAATACTCCGGCCAATCGCACGACCACATTTCTCAGATTGTTTCATACTTGGTAACCAACAAGCCTTTGACTTTCGAGGAGTGTATTGTATGGGCTCGTCTGCAGTTCGAAGACAAGTACAACAATGCTATCCGGCAGCTTCTCTATAGTCTACCGAAAGATCATGTCACCAGTACAGGCCAGCCATTTTGGAGTGGGCCAAAGAGGGCACCAGACCCACTTGTATTCGACTCTTCAGATGTACGCCAGCCGCATTACTGTCAGATTCTGTCGCACTGATTATTTTCTTAGCTAACTCACCTTGCTTTCATCATTGCCGCAGCAAACCTTCATGCCTATAATTACGGTCTCCGAGGAGAGAATGATCCTGCGGTATTCAAGAAGGTTGCTGACTCTGTGATCGTTCCTGAGTTCTCTCCAAGAAGTGGAGTGAAGATCCAGATCACCGAAAACGACCCCGCCAATCAGTCATCTTCTGGTGCGTTAACTCGGTTCACACTGTCGCCTGCAGCGCATGACTTCCCTCTTAGATCCTGATGACGTCTCTGACTTGGTCAAGAAACTGCCTCCCCCTTCGTCTGTTGCTGGTTACCGTCTCACTCCTGTCGAGTTTGAGAAAGATGACGACACTAACCATCATATCGACTTCATCACTGCTGCGTCAAACCTCCGTGCGATGAACTACAACATCACTGTCGCCGATCGTCATTCCACAAAGCAGATCGCGGGCAAAATCATCCCTGCCATCGCCACTACTACTGCGCTTGTTGTCGGTTTGGTGTGTTTGGAACTTTACAAGGTGAGACCCCTGTTATGCCTACCCGAGTGTCGCCTAACGCGTGCGCTTTGTAGGTCATAGATGGGAAGAACAAATTAGATGACTACAAGAACGGTTTCATCAACCTCGCCCTGCCTTTCTTCGGGTTTTCGGAGCCCATAGCTGTCCAGAAGAACAAATTCAACGACACCGAGTGGACTCTTTGGGACCGGTTGGAGTTCAAGAACGACCCGACGCTCAAGGAGTTCATCTCTTGGTTCAAGACTCACCACAACCTAGACGTCAGCATGGTCAGCCAGGGCGTGAGCATGTTGTGGAGTTCCTTTACGGACAAGAAGAAGGTTCGTAATGGGTGGAATGAACGCACGAGTAGTTACTCACGTGAATCTTACAGAGTGCTGAGAGGTTGCCTATGAAGTTTAGTAAGCTGGTAGAGCACGTCAGCAAGAAGCCTATCCCCCCTCACACGAAGCACCTCCTGGTTGAAGTCATGCTCATGGACGAGGAGATGGAGGACGTCGAGGTATGTGTAAGAGCGATTATCTCCAGCGTCACCACTGATTGCATTTTGCAGGTGCCCTTCATTCTTATTAAGATTTGAAAGCAAAGCAAGTTGTTCAACTATGTATATTACGTAGACCACCAAGCAAGTACTGTACAAGCAACGTTCTGAGTGAATGCATACATTTTCTGTACGATGGTCTGCTCATGTACACTCCTAACATCGATCATTCATTCGGGGGACATAGATAGCATTCAAAACCAAGTATCGCGAGCGTATGTACGATATGTACAGTACGTACGGCGCGTGGACTGAGAACCGGAAATACTGAATGCTGGGGGATGGAGCGCATGACTAACTAGTTACCAACGGGAAAGGGGGATGAAGGTGAAAAGAACAGCTAAGGAAGCTAAACTAGACACCAACGGGGATGGAGAGAACGGAGCCACCATGGCAGCGAAAGCGGATGCGTGGAATAAGGCAATAGTAAATGTTTTTGTAGCGTTAATAATTTTCTGCGTGTTTTTTGAGTAGTTTCGTGATGCGTAGCGAACGAGAAACGTAGCAAAAAGAAACATCAAAGCCAAAGGCAGGAACAAAAAATATGTCGTTAAAAGTTATTAGTGAGGAGCATGAGGATACCGAGAATGATAAGTGGATACAGCGACGACGAAAGCAGTGAACCAGAGGCCGTAATGTCCAATCGATGAACGCGGTATGGCACAGAGATAGTCCGAGGATATCGTCGGTCTTCACACCAACATCAGCTGGCGAGAAGACCGAGCGCAGGCGCATATAAATAAGAATATACGCGATCGAAATGATGAAGATCAAGAACATTGAACAGCCGATTGTCCCCGAGACAGGATGGATATGTCTTGAAAGCGTGGGGATCAAATTTGTAGAGAACAGTGCCAGCGAACAGAGAAAAAGATCCAGTATTCACAACCGCGAAAAGATAGACACGCATGAGAAAGAGAGCGAATTATGACACGCGCATACGTGGTGCCGTGAGAATCGATTGCTGTAGTGTTGAGAGTCGAGAACCAGAGAAATTTGAGATCTAAGATGCGCACAAGCATCTGGTCCAGAAAGATATCTTCAAGCACGGATCCAGGACGCTGGGTAATTGATAGGTGGATGGGGGCCAAAGAGGACTCTAGGTGCAGGGGTGAATCCGTACGGGTCAGCGGATGGCCGATTTGCCATCGGTTGAGAGGTATAACCTGTGCCGTCGAATGCCATGCGGACGTCGCCAGTCTGGTAGTGGAAACCGGTTTGGGGGTACCAGAAACCAGAATTAGGTAGAGAAAATGGATCAGCGTTGCAAGACGGCTGTGTGTGTGATTGAGGGTTGACATGTTGCGGGTAGAAGCAACCATTCGAAGGAGCTAATTTAGCAGAGGCAGAAGAATAGTCTGGGCGCGGCTTGGCAGCCACACAGGTCATGGCAGGGGCCCAACACACGGTCGAGACTGAATTGGCGTACAGCGCGGCCATAGAAGGCTGAACTGGCACATACAGCGCGGGACGATCACCTGCACGGCGGATTGGTTCATCAGCTGCTGGACTCCATTTTGCTGGAGGAGGAAGTATGGACTCATTTGGGCTGGGCTTGGACGCGCGAGGCTCTCTCCGCGTTACCTCAACCCTTGACGCCAGTCCTGCAGAACGGTGACTCGTAGAGCTTCCATTGCTCACGCGGCGCTTTGGTAAATACTCTCTTCGAAGAGGCCCATCCTCATCGAGATCGATATCGTAGG